>CM068752.1:644874-711711 GCA_035084275.1 Hydrolagus colliei | reverse complement strand
TGGTTAGACTAGTCACAGTAATGATAATGGTCACACTTTGATATCACGCCTTCGAGATGTCTCAAAGTGCTTCACAGACTATACCGTCAAGAGGAGTGACTCTGTATTTTTGGGGCGAACTTCGACAGAATTGATGGTGTCCAGCAATGACCCCCCCCCCCCAGCAATGACTGCCCCCCCCCCCCCCCAGCAATGACCCCCCCCACCAGCAATGACCCCCCCCCCAGCAATGAGCTATACCGCCCCAGCAATGACCCCCCCCCGCCCCCCAGCAATGACCCCCCCCCCCCCCCCCCCCCCCCCCCCACCCCCCAGGGACTGATCAGTTTGTTTATTTGAAGGATTATTATAATAACACGACAACCCACACAATTTATAGAGAATTACATTTCTAGGCAGCCTTTTTCACGTCCAGAGGACGTCCCGAGGCGCTGAAAAGGCTTGTCGGGGACCCGAGCGACGGGCAGGGTTAGGGGGGGGGGGGTACGGGAGGGAGAGAGGGAGAGAGGGAGGGGGGGGTAGAGGGCGGCAGAAGGCACGGTCGAAGAGGAGGGTCTTGAGACCGGCCTTGAAGGAGGCGAGGAGAGGGAGGGAGGGAGGGGAGGGGAGGGAGGGAGGGAGGGGAGGGAGGGAGGGAGGGGAGGGAGGTTAATACTTGCATTTGATATCGCACCTTGGTCACGTCTTCTAGGAGACGTGAAAAAAAGGTGACATATCAAATGCAAGTATTGTCATTAATATTATTATTATTGTTGTTGTTATTTCTCTCAGCTAATCGACCAACAAGCAAATTCCTGTTACTGCCAGGGAATCCAGAGGTGCACAGAGTGAGGCAAAACTTGCCCCCCCCCCCGTCACAAAGAATATCAAAAATATCAAAGCCAGGTCCTCGGGTTTGGCAGCTGATCGCTGTCAGGGCTACACACACACACACACACACACACACACACACATCATCACTACACAAGTCTCCACCGGTGCCCCCTGCAAACTGTGCCACTTCAGGAAATGGGAAAAATATATATATATTTTTTTTAAATGACCCACTCAGTCATTTGAGCAAGAATGGAACTGAGCCAGAGAGACACAACAGATGGCCGGCTAACTGACACAATAAAGTCAATATTGACCCAGAAATTCATGCCTGAATTCTGTAAGCAGATAACAAGCTGACTGGGCAAGGAGGGAGAGGGAAGGAGGTGGGGGGGACGTGGGGGGAAGGGGGGGGAAGAAGAAGAGATGGTGGGGGGGGCGAGAGGGAGAGAGATGGTGTGTGGGGAGAGGGGGGAGAGGAAGGGAGGGGGAGAGAGAAGGAGGGAGGAGAGGGAGGGAGAGGGACATGGGTGTGGGGGGGGGGGGGGGGGGGGGGGGAGAGATCAGAGGGAAAGAGGGAGGGGGCGAGAGAGGGAGGGAGGGGGAAGAAAAGAGAGGGGATGGGGAAGAGAGGGGTGGGTGGTGGGGGGGGGGGGAGAAGAGAGTTTGGGGGCATTTAATAATAGCACAAAAAGTCTTGACGAAAGAAAGAAAGAAAGAAAGAAAGAAAGAAAGAAGAAAGAAAGCTGGGTGGGCAGGGAGAGGGGGGGGGGGGGGGGGGGGAGAGAGACAGGTACATTTACAACAAAAAACACACGGAGGCGCGGCGGCGGCGGCGGCGGACTTGTTGTTGTTGTTGTTGTTGTTGTTGTACCTGCACGGGTTCCCCGGGACTGTCCAGCTGCTTCTCCCGGTACAGAGACCAGAGCCCCACGTTAGGCAGGAAGACCAGGGTCAGGATGATCAGAGCGGCGGCTTGCAAGAGTCTCTTCTGTTTCCTTCTCATGTCTGTGTCTCACTCACTCACTCACTCACACACACACACACACACACACACTCACTCACTCACTCACTCACTCACTCACTCACTCCCCCCCCCCCCCCCACCTGATCCTGACCTTTGCCTGACCCTGACCTGAGATGGTTCCCACGGTCCGGCTGATACTTTGTAACAATTTTGTCGCGTGTGGCGTTTGTCTCTGGCAACAATGTTGCAAACTTTCCCTCCCCGCGGCTCCTGGCGGCAACTGAAGCGGCTACTTCCGCCCGGGCGCTACCATCTCTCCCCCACCCCGAGGGGAGGTGGGGAGGGGGGGGGGGGGGACAATGTTTGTCTGTATGTTTTACAATCAGATTAATCCAACACTCAATCTCTCTCTCTCTCTACCCACGCCTTCTCCTCTATCTGTTTTCTCTCTCTCTCTCTCTGTTAATCCGCTTGTTTTGTTTTAAAACTCAACTCACCCCGAGCTGGATTCCATCCCACATTCTGTCTCTCACCCCCCCCCCCCCCCCCCCCCCCGTGTGGAAAGTGCGCTCTTCCAACTAACGCGGAAGCAACAGCAGCAGCAGCGAGACCGGAAAGTTGGGAGTTGAGAGTCGGTTTCTCTTTCCTTTTCCCTCTGTCTCTCTCTCTCTCTCTCTCTCTCCTTCCCACTCTCCCTTTCTCTCTCCTTCCGTCCTCTCTCTCTCTCCTCTTCCCCCCCCCTCCCTCTCTCCCTTTCTCTCCCCCCCTTCCTCTCTCTCTCCCCTTTCTCTCCCCTTCCCTCTCTCTCTCTGTATCTCCCCTTCCCTCTCTTCCTTTCTCCCTCCTCTCCCTTTCTCTCTTTCGCTTTCTTCCCCCCCACACACACACCATCCCCTGTCTGTGGCTGTCTCTCAGTCCTGGTGTTTTATCGCTGAGGCTGTTGCTATTCCTCGTTCAGTGTTAAAACAGCGAACTTTACAGTCAGCAACAAGCCCGGGGTGGGTGGGGGCGAGGGAGTGTGTGTGTGAGAGTGAGAGAGACAGTGTATGTGTGTGTGTGTACTTTATGTATGTGTGTGTGAGAGTGTGTGTATATATATGAGGGAGAGAGGTGTGTGTACTGTACATATGTGTGTATGCGGGGGGGGGGGGGGGGAGGGGGGGGAGTTAACATTGATCAATCAATAAATAAATGATCTCAGCCTCCAATCAATCACCCTTCACAACACAACAGTCTCAGGGCCTCGTCTGATTCCACCGTCTGTGTCGTGTTTGAAAACGCAGCAGATCAACAAGGCATTCAAATGAAAATCATTTTAATTTCATTAAAAATGTCTTTTTTTTCTAGATTAAAAACCACGAGAGGAAACTAGACACTTGATGGTCAACACTTGAAATATCCCAAGAACTCAATAACATGTACTGAACATGTCAATATATATATATACACACACACACACACCTTAAACAGATTAAGGCTGGGTTTTTTCTTTAAGCAAATCGAGCAAATAGAACAAATCGATCCTTGTCTGGCTGGGTGCAAAAGGATTTTATTTTCTATGATATGATCTTGTTAATTTTGTTTAAAAAAGTGTCTTGTTTAGAGACGGTCTGTTGTCAGACGTGTGGTCAGACTACCAAGATGAACAGTAGCTCCCTGCAGTCTCTTCCCCCCCCCCCCCCCCCCCACACACACACACACACACACACACACACTCACCACCCCAACGCAGTCAATGTGAAAGGCACCGCAGCCCTGCAGTGAGAGATGTGAGCACATTAGTCACGTTGTGTGTGTGTGTTTTCGCTTGTTTATTGACTTTGTTTTTGCCCTCTATCCCTCCCCACACCGTGTCTGCCATTCCCCGGCTCACTCGCTCCTGTAGCTCAGTGGGTTAGAGCCACTCACTCACTCACACTCACTCACTCGCCTTACAAACGTGAGACCTGTGTTCGAATCCAGGCAGCTCAGGGCGAAACCTTGGGGGGCAAGTTTCCTGACTCCCCCCCACACACACATACATACACACACACACACACACATACATACACACACACACACACACACACACACGCCTGATAATAATAATCCGTCCCCCAAAACAACACAATAATAAAAAAAATTGTCATTTTTCAACCCACGACTGTTTGTGTGTGTGTGTGTGGGGGGGGGGGGACACACACACACACACGCTGCTGTGCACAATCGGCTGCCGCGTTTCGCCCACAAATATATATACACAGTCACTTCACTTTACAGTCTGTTCCGTGAAGCGCTTTGAGACGTCGATAAGATGTGAAAAGCCGCGATATCGAACGCAAGGATTGCTATCACTTCACAAAGCAGAGTGAATATGTTGACTGTATTAGCAGTGACCACAGCCTATCCAGTTGGGAAGTGTCAGAGTCATTCGCACAAACTTCCCTCAAACAAACAAGCGCCTAGTGTCCCTGGGGGGGGGGGTGGGGGGGGGGGGCACTGTTCACTGAGGCAAACAAACAAACAACGGGGGGGGCACTGTTCACTGAGGCAAACAAACAAACAACAACAACAACAACAAAATTACATGTAGAGAGAGCCTTTCACGTCGGGAGGACAAAGCGAAGCATCAATAATAATAATAATAATCGCATTTGATACAGCGCTTTTCACGTCTTCTAGACTGTGTCTCAAAGCGCTTCACAGGATATACCGTAAAGTGAATCGACTGTATATATTTGTGGGTGAAACGTGGCAGCCAATTGGAAAAGCCAATTACGTTTTTTTTGAGGGATTATTATTAGGTGTGTGTGTGTGATGTGTGTGTGTGTGGTGTTGTGTGTGTGTGTGTGTGTGTGTGTGTGGAGTAAGGAAACTTGCCCAAGGTTTCGCCCTGACCTGCCTGGATTCGAAACACACAGGTCTCACGCTCGTAAGGCGAGCGAACGAGTGACTCTAACCCACTGAGCCACAGGAGCTCCACATTGACAAAGACACTGACAAAGTTCAAACAGTAACGGTACATCACTAACACATACAGCAACCCTGTGGAAAGCAATGAGGGGTGTAACAAAGCCACCGCACTTCAGTAAACTCACAGAAGCCATCTGAGTGACAGCAATGATTCCTGGCACCTGGCATGGCTGCCTCTCACATCAGGAGAGTGTCTCTCTCTCGAGGTGAATCACAAACTTGTTGGCTGAGCATCTGAGATGAGATAGGGAGGGGTTGGTGGGGGGGTGGCTGAGGGGGAGGCAAAAACGTGTCTTAAGAAACATGTCATAAGACAAGTTTTGAACCCAGAGAAGTAGCGGGGGGGGATAATCAGTCGTGGACTGACTGCTCGAAAGGACTCCAGAAATTTAGGTAAAATGGGAGTTAATAGGATATTTTCCTCAGAAAGCATTTTCTGTGAAGCGCTTTGAGATATCTGGAAGATAAAATGCAAGGATTATCATTACTATTACACTAGCTAGAGTGACCTGGATTGGGCTATAATTATTTCTAGACAGTTATTATCCAATCTGCAAAATTCTCATTTTTATTTCTTCCACTTAAGTATTCAAATATTACTGCGTCCCTGAAGCCAAATGTTTTATTAAATAGCAAATTCCTTCCTAGAGGTCATGTTGTGTGGAGGGACTAAGTACGCAGCTGTTTCGCCCACAAATACAGTCAATTCATTTTACAGTGTATTCTGTGAAGTGCTTTGAGACGTCTAGAAGACGTAAAAAGCGTTATATCAAATGCAATGATTATCATAAGATGCTTACTGTGCAAACTGATGCTTGATATCACCAAGAGTATTTGGTGATCAGGTATTTCATTGTGAGTTCAGTTTTTATATTTACATGGAATAGTAACACATTATGCATTAAAACAATATGTATAAATATATATTTCTATTGAACATTAGAAATAAAAAATGGTCATTTTACTTCCTGGTTGTTTATGGAACATTGCTGTGTGAACATCGGCTGCTACGTTTGCTTACACTAATAATAATAATAATTCTTGTATTTTATATAGCGCTTTTCACATCTTATTGACATCTCTGTATCCTGTGAATCACTGGGAGACATTCCCCTGACAGGAAAGGTGCTATTGCATATTAAAAATAAGGATTACTATTATTCTGTTTACATGACATATTTGTTGAACTCTGTGATTCCTGTTCCAGTTTGCAAATCCTATCTTCTTTCTCTTTGGAATGCATTCCTTATCTCGTAGTGTTTGAGTAGATTTAATTCAACTAGATTATCAGCGGCCGTAAAATAGTACGGAAACAGCGTATCTCAGAGCCATTAGCAAGTTCATATGTTTCCAAAACCCATCTTTGAATTTCACCGCAATAAATCAAAATGTCATCACTTTCCCGAGCCATATGTAGAGATATAAACGTGCCACTTTTTGCTATGTTTTATAGAAGAATTTCGACCAGCAGATGGTGGAGGTGTTATCAAAGGACAAGCCTTAGACACTGGGGTTTTGAAGCCAATGTACTACATTCTGTAAGAGAAATAATACTTATTAAAGGCAATGTCCAGATTTATTTATGCCTGTATGATTCATGTAAATATAAATGGTCATTATTATTATTGTACTGTAAAAATATTGTCAAACAAGTGAATTACTTTGAAGGATTAATCTTTTTCTGCCCCCTTCCAGGACTCCTCAAGATGCTTTGTGGAGCTCCTGTAGCTCAGTGGTTAGAGCACTCGCCTTACAAGCGTGAGACCTGTGTTCGAATCCAGCCAGGTCAGTGAGAAACCTTGGGCAAGTTTCCTTACTCCACACACACACCTAATAATTAATAATCCCTCAAAAAAAAACACAATAGTAAAATTGGTCATTTCAATCCATTACTGTTTGTGTGGGGGACGCTGCTGTGTGCAATTGGCTGTTGCGTTTCGCCCACAAATATACAGTCAATTCACTTTACAGTATATTCTGTGAAGCACTTTGAGATGTCGATAAGATGTGACAAGCGCTATATCAAATGCAAGGATGATTAAATTATTAAAATGGCTTGTTCTCCAGCTGGCTTTATGATAATCCTTGCATTTGATAATGAAGTGTGTGCAAAATTCACACTGACTAGCCACTGAAGAAATACATTTCCTCACTCGATTGAAATTCAGAGCACACAATTTGGTCAGAGTTCACAATGCTAAATTCACGCTGGAATCACACGGACTCAGCGTAAACGAGCACCCGTCTGCCGAGCGAGAGCACCTAGGTTCCTTACTCCACACCCCTTTGTTTGACTAGCAGTAACGAGGAACTCAGCTGTTAGTCGATTGGCAGATCACTTTTCTGGGGGTAATAATCCCTTTTGAAAAGTGAATGAAAAACAATGATTTGGTCACTCACTCCACGACTGTTTGGAGGACATTGCTGTGCGCAATTGGCTGTCGCGTTTCGCTCAGAAAATATACAGTGAGTTCACCTCAGAGTAATATCATGTGAAGCGCTTTGAGACGCCTCAAAGACGTGATCAGCAACTATATCAACCGGATATTGTTTTTGGTGAAGAGGTACAACAACAAAATTACATTTCTGGAGCGACTTTCACGTCGAGAGGACGTCCCAAGGCACTGAACAGTCAGGTCGGGACCCGAGCAAAGGAAAGGGGGGAGGGACAGGAGAGAGTTAAGAGGGGAGGGAGAGATAGAAAAGTTACATCTTGCTTTTGGCTAGTATTTTCGTGAATTGCTTTCCTGACCCAAGTAACATTTATCATTCGCACAGACAGACCCAAATGGATTTGTGCCAAGGTTAGATGAGACTGAATATGCCACTCCATTAAACTGAGCAAACACTAATGGTACAGATTTTCATTTACTTTACCTTTGATGTCACTGGTCTATTCAGGTTAACTAAGTGAATGCGCTCATTCGCACCTAATTGCTATAGCATTAGCCCTGTGATCTCACTGATTTCCGCAATTTAACAAATATTTGCCCTTTGCATTAAGGATTGAAAGCTAAGAAAAGGGATCTTTATTACTCTGAGTGTACATAAATCAGAATGTTGGCATGTATTGTGAATCCGCCAATCAAATAATCAAAATAATAATCCTCTCATTTGATATAGCGCTTTATTACACTGTTGAAACATCTCAAAATGCTTCACAAGATTTTCTGCAATAGGGAATGAGTATGAGTTTGTGTAAGACTAATCATCTTGCAGAAAAAACACTCTATAAAAAGCATGTTTACAATATTTTTTTCTTTATAATCCAAGTCTCTTTTGTCTGGAATAAGCCAAGCTGAAAAAAAACTTCAATTTGACAACGGCTTGAGGATTAATATGCAAATATGTTAACGGTCTGTGCCTTCAGTGAGACGGTGCGTTAAATTGCACATGAATTAGAAAGTGTCTGTGAAACAGTACAAACTAAACGCGCACAGAGTTTACATCCCGACTCATCAAGTTTGATGATATTAAATTACAATAGATTTCTCGAATGCTCAGGACACAAGGTTTAGATACAGGGATCCCTGTGGCTCATTTTACCTCAACCGATGAAAGGCCACGGACCTGAAACATTGTCTCACTTTCCTCTCTCTATGGATGCTGCCTGATCTGCTGAGTGTTCTGTTTTTATTTCAGATTTCCAGCGTCTGCAGCATCTAGCTCCTGTAGCTCAGTGGTTAGAGCGTCCACCTTACAAGCCGTGGGACCTGTGTTTGATTCCAGGCAGGTCAGGGCGAAACCTTGGGCAACTTTCCTTACTCCCCACACACACACACACACACACACACACACACAACCAATAATATTCCGTCCAAAAAAAACCACAATAATAAAAATTGGTCATTTTCAATCCACGACTGTTTGTGTGGGGGACGCTGCTGTGCGCAATTGGCTGCCATGTTTCGTCCACAAATATCCAGTCAATTCACTTTACAGTATATTCTGTGAAGCGCTTTGAGACGTCGATACAATGTGAAAAGCGCGATATCAAATGCAATGATTATTATTATTATTTTTGCCCTGGCATTACAGCTGGTTCGTTTTGTAACATCAGTGGACCTGTCCTCAAAACACCTCACAGTACGGTTTCTATACTTTCGACCCTCAGCGTATGCAGTTTTTATAGGCCGCACACCAAACAATGTCCTATACGTCTCCGCGGTGAGTGTGTTGGCCAAAGCTAAAAGCTCTCGTTTTCACACCGTCACACTTTGGTCTCTCGGAGTTCAAGTCACTCAAAAATAAAAAAAAAGGCAAAGCCCAGCGGTTACGCGCGAGGAAAGCCGTACAAATCTTTGGCTAATCTCACGGCTGTCAGAGAGAGAGCATATCGAATGCACACTTATATAATTTAATGGCAACTCTAGCTGTCGTCTTATTGAGAGAGAGTATTTTTTTTTGGTAAAAAAAACAGAACGATTTCTGTCGACAAGAGAAGGCCGGGAGGGAATTATCTCTGGATTGAAGTCCCTAAGGGGAGTGAAATTGTTCAAAAAAAAAAGCACGCCAGCACGTGTTCAAAAAGGCACTGTTGATTTAGGCATCTGCTGAACGTGCTATGAGATGAGATGCTACATTTACACAAATTAATATTGCATTCTCATACAGCTCATTCATATTCTGATGTTTCATGAAATCCAATAATGATAGACTCGGCGGCTCCATAGAAGGTACTGATGATAAGAACTCATTGCATCACAAGGCAATGTTTCAGAACAATCTGTCGTGTGACTGAAATAATTGGGACTACAGGGATCGAGGGTTGCCGAGTAATTGACAGATGGAAAAAGCTAGAACAATGAATGGACATGTTACAGCCGAAGAAACAATTATAATTTTCAACATGCTTTGATTTCCCGAGCTTTGTTTGAATCGTGGAAACTAAAACAGTGGAGGTGGGGGTGGGGGGGGCTTTGAATAATTTATTGCCAGTGCTACTTCCCGCACAAACTCTGTTTATTGATAATAGTGATAATAATAATCCTTGCATTTGATATAGCGCCGTATCACGTTGCTCAAACGTCCCAAAGCGCTTCACGGAATACACTGTGAAGTGGATTGAACTGTATATTTGGTGGGCAAAATAAGACAGCCTATCACGCACAACAGCGGCCCCACAAACAGTCGTGGATTGAGGGGGTCAGATTATTATTATTATTTATATTTTTAAAGGGATTATTACCCGCTGGAAAAGCGATTCGACAAGCAACTAACAACCGGGTTCCTACTTACTGCTAGGTAAACAGAGGCTTGTGCGTATGTGTGTGTGTGCATGTGTGCATGTAGGTGTGTGTGTGTGTGTGTGTGTGTAGTGTAAGGAAACTTGCCTAAGGTTTCGGCCTGACCTGCCTGGGAATCAAACCCAGGTTCTCTCGCTTGCCTTGGAATCTACCAGGTCTGTGCGTGATGAGTTGTGGCAGTGCTATTCTGGGCTGGTAAACACATCCTCTCCTAATCTGGTACTCGTGACACCTACTAAAGCTGTAGAGAACCTGGACTTCCCCACGATATGGTTGTGTAACAATAACCCCTCCATTATTATCATGACATTACAGCATATTCTGTGAAGCGCTTGGAGGCGTCTCAACAACAACAGATAACAAATGATATTTGTACAGCGCCTTTCAAATCAGGAGGATAATAATGATAATCCTTGCATTTGATATAGAGCTTTTCACGTCTTCTAGACATCTCAAAGCGCTTCACAGAATATACTGTAAAGTGAATTGACTGTATACATTTGTGGGCAAAACGCAGCAGCCAATTGCGCACAACCAGTCGTGGATTGAAAATGACCAATTTTATTACTGTGTTTTTTTGGAGGGGTTATTATAAGGCGCGTGTGTGTGTGTGTGTGTGTGTGTGTGTGTGTGTGTGTGTGTGTGTGTGTGTGTGTGTGTGTGTGTGTGTGTGTGTGTGTGTGTGTGTGTGTGTGTGTGTGTGTGATGGACGTATGTGAGGTGGACTTGAAAGCAGAACTCCTTCTCCTTATTAATAATAATAATAATAATAATCCTTGAATATGATATAGTGCCATATCACATCATTGAAATATCTCCAAATCCTTCACAGGATACATTGTAAAATGCAGTAGCTGTTGTATTTTGGAGGTGAACATGGCAACCAATTTGCGCAGAGCAGGGTCCCACAATCAGCTATGGAGTGAAAGACTCATTTTATTTGGTGTACAGTTGGCTAGGCCACTGGGAGAATCATAATTCTCTTTTCAAATGGTGTCATGAGATCTTTAACATGCACCTGAACAGACGGCACTTTGGTTTTAATGTCTCATCTGAAGGATAACACCCCTGACAGCACAACAATCGCCCCCCCCCCGGGGATCAAACTGGAGTTAACATTAACATAATCTCAGCGAACGAACAGATGGGCATGTGAGAGTCGAGGTAACAAGAGATCATCAACTCCAGTAAAAAAAAATAAACCCACAGAGCACGAGTCAGAAAGGCATACAATAACATACGATACAATACCAAAGGACATTTGTACCTGAGCCGGGGTGGAGGGGGTATGAGGGGGGTGTTGGGATCAAGGTATGGGGGTGGAGGGCGGGGAAGGTGGGAGGGGGTAGGAAGGCGGCTGAAGGAGTGGTCAAAGAGATGTGCTTTGATGGAGGCAAGGGAGGGAGCGAGATGAAGAAGGGACTGTGGGATGGAGTTCCAGAAAATGGGGGCAGAGAGGCTGAAGGCCTGACAGCCGATGGTGCGGTGGGTCGGGCTGGGGGGCGGGGGGGACGGGACATGGGTGGGGGGGGGGTGGATATGGAGCGGGCCAGAGCCTGCTGAGTGGAGGGAACGCACAGGTTGACACGGGCAGTGATGTAAGAAACAAGTTTGGACGTCGCTGGAGGCAGCTCAGCCCAGCTCTGGATGAGATGTAATTGATGTTAGCTGACACTGCAGATCAGCCCCTAATTGGTCGTATAGATCATGTAGTATTTGCTTATTAAAATAATGTCTCCAGAACTCTTTCGATGCCTGACAAATCAATAAAGCCAGAGCTTCATCCTGAGGGGATATGTTGTCCCTGTATTATTAATTACTAAGATCCCTTTGAATTCAGCCAGAGAAGTCAGGAACTATTTGACACACTATTTTACAACCTATTTGCATTGCAAAATTCACTGAGGTAGAAGGTTTAACCGAGGTTTTGTTCACCAGAAAAAGTGAAAAAGGACTGAGGCAAGCTACAAATCCTAATGGCATTGGTACACAAAGAGAATTTAGTGCCTGATAATAATTCTTACATTCGATATAGCTCCTTATCACACACCATTGAGACATCTTAAAGATCTTCAAACCTTCAAAGGATCTACTGTAAAGTGCAATGATTGAGGAATTGATAAAAAGGCAGCAGCCAATTTAGCCAATAATTTGGTCGCTCTAGCCGCGACTGTTTGTGGGGAATTTCGCCCACAAAATATAAATCAATCCACAATATGGTCTCAAAGACCTGGTAAGGCGTTACATCAAATGCAAGGATTATTATTATCTTAAATCTTAAGAGAAAATATTTTGTGCGGGGATGAAAGTAAACAAGACGAAACGTGAATGTTGCTCATAAATCTGTTGGGGGATTCATCGCTGTATTTTTTATATGCTAAGATATTCTTTTTTTCTAGACCCTAACATTTCAGTGAATTTAAAATGCTCGGTTTTTAACATCCCTACTTTGCAGGAGTCCAAAATTGCACGTCTATATCGAAGACATCACTTTGTACGCTCTTTGCATCATTAAATATAATAATACATTCTAGCTTTCGAAAATATGTTTCAGGTGAGGAATGGTCAGCAAAGTGCTCGAGTTGTCATAGCAGGGAAAAGATTGACGAGCAGAAAATAACATACATCAAAAGAATCAAAAGGATTTGCTTTCTTACCGCTGAATTACTGCTTGGCGCAGTTCCAGAGATTTATCGGAATATTCTCCGTCGATTGTGAAGGCGCAGTGTGTGGCCAGGATGAAACCTCCCCAGCTTCCAGTCGGGATTTTTTAAATATATAAATACACACACACATTAACAGACCCTTGCCGAAAAAAAAACTTTGCGAGTTCCCCCATATTTTGACCGTCTCACAACTCCGCACTGATTAAGAGGTCTTTAATAATAACGATCCTCACGATTTGACGCGCTGCCTTATCGTATCGCCGAGATGTCTCAAAGCTCTTGAATTATCTCCAGTTATTCGACTTTTAGGAGAAACCGAAAGAAAAAGTAGAAGGAAATCTTATTCCCAATCAACTTCCCTTTGGCAGTCGGCCAACCTGACTCCCTGCTGTATCGTCCTGGTTCATTTTTCTATTTTTCTGTCCGTCTCAGCAACTTTCTGTACGTTTGATTGTGAAACGCCACCACTGAGCTGCTCCATCAATCATCTGCTGTTGGGGCCCGCTCAGAATTCTAACTCTTACAGGTAATGAAGTGAAAAATGATGGATTTCAATGCGTTTTCTGTTTGCCTGTTCTCACCGCAGTAAACGTTGACCGTTTTCTGTGTTGGTGATGGCCCACCATCATAATAATAATAATTATGATAATGATAATGATAATAATAATAACAATAATAATAATAATAACAATAATAATCCCTGCATTCGATATAGTGTTTTATCACGTCTTCGAGACGTCTCAAAGCGCTTCACGGGATAGAGCGTCAAGCGAATTGACTGGACATTTTGTGGGCGAAACGCAGCAGCCAATTGCGCGCAGCAGCGTCTCCCCCCCCCCCCACCCCCACACACAGTCGTGGGTTGAGTGACCAAATTATGATTCTTATTTTTTTTTGTAAAAAAAGGGATTTTTACTCACGCAATGGATCTGATCCCAGTGTTACAGAATGCACCTTTCAGAACCTCGGGCATGAAAAGGCCATTCTTTGGAGCTTGGACATTGAGTGTTGATTCAGGGTGGTCTCAACTATTTGGATTCCCACCGCCGACCCTCAACACTGGGCTCACCAAAGACTGAGCCTAAATACCTTCAACTACCTTATTGGGCTGCCATCACCGACAGGGAGTCAGGAGGTAATAATCCCCCTCCCTGAGATGGGACATTAAAATCAATGGTAAACGAACAGCGGAGATCTGTTAACTCAACATGTACCAAAGGATCGAACCTGCGAAACAGGTTCCCCATTGAGAAGCTGAAAGCATTGATGCATGGTTTCAACCGCTCGTCGGAGAGTAACATCTGGGCAGCATTAAGGCTCCAGCGATCGTTGCTTACGCCCAATTATTTTTTGGTTACAAAATAAAACTCTCTCCTCTCTCCTGATTTCAACGCACCTTTCCAGGTCGGTGCAGAAACTCCCACTTTGCGGACGCTCTTTGGGAAGGGATGCGTGTTTTTAAAGATGGGAAAAATACATAATAATAATAATAATAATGATCTTTCCATTTGATATAGCGGCTTTTCACATCTTATCGACGTCTCAAAGCGCTTCACAGAATGTAGTGTAATTGATTGTATATTTGGGGGCGATTGAAATGACCAAATTTATCATTGTATTTTATGCGGGGACCGGTTATCATTAGGCGCATGTGTGTGTGTATGTGTGTGGAGTAAGGAAACTTGCTCAAGGTTTCGCCCTGACCTAACTGGATTCGAACGCAGGTCTGAATGCTTGTCAGGCGAGCGCTCTAACCACTGAGCTACAGGAGCTCCACATATTGCTCAGAGCTTATGTTTCTTATTCCAGCAATGCTTGTCGGTTGAGTTATTCCCCCCATCCTCCCCCCCCCCCCCCCCCCCCCACCACACACACACACACACACACACACACCCTCAGGACGCGGTTTTATGTCAATAAGAAGCATGAACATCACGGGCCTGTCACTTGCAAACAGCTGAGGGGCAACTCTGCAAAGGATGGGGTGAAAATATCTGCAGCGGCTTCACTCTCTGGAGTGAAGTACCGCCAACGTGATTGCGTATCCCCCGTAGCGAGCGCTGTGTGTAACTGCTTCACATCAACTGGGAGAACGAGGCGCGGGGAAGCCACGCGCAAAATTAAAAAAAATACCGTATCAACCTCACGGACACAGCTAGTTTTGTGTTTGCGAAACAAAGATCCAGGGAGGAGATGTTTAAATGCCGCTAACATTGAGTTCGATTCCCGGGCTGGGTGAAACCCTAAGGCAAGTTTCTATACGATCCTGGCTGATCGATACCTCAACTTCAAAGACCTCCCTTTGTCCCCCACCCCTTTACCTCCTTGAAAGCCTGACCTGAGAAATATCTCAATTATATTGAAATTGATTAGATTTCTTTATGGATTAAAAAATAATAATAATCCTTGCATTTGATATAGCGCTTTTCACGTCTTTTCGGTGTCTCAAAGCGCTTCACAGAATATCCCAGTAAAGGGATAAGACTGGGAGGGCAGGTGGAGTTAGATTAGCAGATCAGCCATGATCTTATTGAATGACGGGGGGCAGGCTCAAGGGGCTGAATGGCCTACTCCTGCTCCTTAATCTTATGTTCTTACATCCACCTCAGTCTTGAAAGTCAGTTGCAGTTGACAATGCCACCCATATGCTACGATTGCCGAAGGACATCAGCTAAAATCTCCAGTCTATCTGGGCATCCCATATCTCCGCTATTCCATCTGGCCTCTCTCGACTGATAGTTTCTGTCATTTCTTGCGGCCACACAAGCGATTAGTTGCCAAGGGGTAACTTCGTGTGTGTGCTTCGGTCTCAGCCCTGATCCAATCCTTCCATCCTTCAGTCACTTTTCCCCCCCACAGACCCTCTCCTTCCTTCCGTTCTTTTTGCAATCACTTAATACTGCATCAACTGCTTTTGTTGGAAGGTTATTCAAGTCCTCTTTGGGGTGGGTTGTTGGGGGGGGGGGAAGCTTGCTCATTTGAAACCTCTACTCGGTGGGGGGTTTTCCCATTCAGGATCCAAGTTGAAGAGTTTCTCAAGGCGTACATCATTTATGTCCGGGGCTCTCTGTCCAATAAGCCTAGCATTCGATGTGGCACTTTTTGCATGAGGACATCTCAAAGGGTTTACAGGATTTAATGTCGCGTGTAGTAGTAGCGTCGTTTTTTTTTGTAGTTAAGCGTCATGTCACCTCTTTCTTAATCTTCTTTTCTCTTGTCGAAACCCTGAACATTTAAATCCTGATCGCTCATATAGAGAGAAAAAAATACTGCGGATTCTCTGAGCTGATTCTCCAGCTTTTCGATTAGATTTTGTGTAAAATCTACAAGGCAGATTCAAAGCCTAGGATTTGCACAAGCTGAGTCGATGAGCTGAAATGCTCTGCTCTGCGCTGTAAAAACTCCCAGGCGTTGACTTTTTACGTTGAGAGAAATTTCCATTTTCTCTTTTTTCAGTTCCCGATGCAATCTGTTGTGTTCTGTAGGCAAACGTGCCAGTTTACTGCTTCCGATAGTCCCTCAATAGTAACCCGTGCAGATATTTTGTGGAATCCTGTAGCTCAGTGGTTAGAGCACTCGGCTTAGAAGCGAGAGACCTGGGTTCGATTCCTGGCAGGTCAGGGTGAAACCTTGGGCGAGTTTCCTTACTCCACACATTCGACCACAATCCCTCAAAAAGATAATACATTGGTCATTTTCAATCCACGACTGTTTGTGGGGGACGCTGCTGTGCGCGATCGGCTGCCGCGTTTCTCCCACAAATATACAGTGAAGCCACTTTACAGAATATTCTGTGCAGGTCTTTGGGACGTCGAGAAGACGTGAAAAGTGCGATACCAAATGCAAGGATTATTATTATTCACCCCTCAAAACATAGATTATTTACCCCTCAAAACACTATTACATCAAATAATAGTGACAATAGTATACAATACCTTAACATACGACTTGATGATGAAAATATGTGCAATGCTCTTGAAGAACAATGTCAAATTATAGAGTCGTGTATAATTGTTGTATGTTCTTTGAAATATAGCAATAATGCTGTTGTTTTTTTCTGCTATATTCAGGCAAGATTAAGATCTGGGCGAGGGGAGGAAAGCATCAAATATCGGATAAAATAACGTTCATTATGAATATTGTTGCCTAGAACTAACTTCCCAGTCGTTCGGACGTTATCTTTCTGAGATTAATGACTTTGCAAACACAAAATTGGTTTGGCTGCTTTCCTCCCCAGAGATGAAAAGCGAAAGCTTAACTACATTTTGCTGTGAAGCTTATATGGATTCATGTATTAATGAGGGGAAGGATATGACCAGTTAAGCAACAGATGATAATATACGACTCGACATGATTGACAATTATTAAAATTTCTCTATTTCTCATTTATATCTGTCAACATTTAAAGAGAAATGTAAAATCCCTGACCGCAGAGCTCACTCTGTTTATTTCTTTGACTCTCAGAAATAAGCAGAACCTTGGGCAAGTTTCCTTACTCCACACACACACACACACACACACACACACGCGCCTAATAATAATCCGTCCCCAAAAAACCCCACAATAATAAAAAATTAGTCATTTCAATCCACGACTGTTTGTGGGAGGGACGCTGCTGTGCGCAATTGGCTGCCGCGTTTCGCCCACAAATATAGAATCAATTCACTTTACAGTATATTCTGTGAAGCGCTTTGAGACGTCGCTAAGATGTGAAAAGCAAATGCAAGGATTATTATTATAATGTGCCAGTTGTCTTGTATTTATCTTGATATCCAAGCCAATAATGTGCCCTTCCAGCTAATGGATGACTTTCAGTAAAAGTACAATAATCCTTTCATACCAAAGCTTTAACATGTCTGCGAGACGTCTCAAAACGCTTTACAGGATATACTGTAAAATGAATTGATTGTATATTATGCGGCCAAAACAAGGCAGCCAACTGCGTACAGCAGTGTCCTGCAGACAGTCAAGCCCGGATTAAGTGGCCAAATTGTTATATACTGTATATTGAAGGGATTGACCAAATTATTATTGTGTAAATTTAGAAATGTTGTTAATAGCACCCAAAAGAGACAACTGGAAGGTTTCAGTCTCGAGTCCGCACATTGAGAGTAGCATTATCTCTGAATCCAATCTGATCTCTATAATGCAAAATGCGAACTAAAGGTGGAAACACTTGGAAAACTGACTGGTTTAAAATAGACGGAGACTTAATAAAGTGATGGGGGTGGGTGGGGGGGGGGAGATGGAGTTTTGCGTTATTTGAATGAATTGAATCCCAAAGCACATTGTAATGCCTGTATTAGATTGCCTGCAGTTAACACATTCAAATCAATCTACACACCGAAAAGAATCCGCCAGCGAACAGGAGTCCTATTTATCTTTCTTATATTTTATTGGACAAATTACCTCGAGTGCATGTTCTGAAATGAATGTCACCTTGCCTTCAATTGCGTTTAGATTTGATTCAACTATTCTTTTAATAAGTCCAGAAGTGTCACACAGCAAAGGATTGAAAATGAACGCCATGAATATTACAGCGTAGCGATCTGACTACATTCTGTTGCGTAATTATTCTTTTAAAAACAATAACTACTGCAGCAGGAACCAGTTTTTTTTTTATCCCGAGGCCACAGACATGGTGTAATTGACAGCCAGGCGTTTAACTAGAAAGCTTCGACATGTGTCTACATTCAGAATTAATAGCATCTCTCGCTCCGGCTCAGTGGTTAGAACACTTGGCTTACAAGCGTGAGACCTGTGTTCGAATCCAGACAGGTCAGGACGAAACCTTGGGCAAGTTTTCTTACTCCACACACACACACACACACACACGCACACGCACGTACGCACGCGCGTAATAATAATCCCTCAAATAAAAACACAATAATAAAAATTGGATCATTTCGACCCATGACTGTTTGTGGCGGACGCTGCTGTGCGCAATTGGCTGCCGCGTTTCACCCACAAATATATAGTCAATTCACTTGACAGTATATTCTGTGAAGTGCTTTGAGCGTCTAGAATACGGACAAAGCGCTATAGATATATATACCAAATGCAAGGATTATTATTATTATTATTATTCAGTCACAGAAACTGTAAGGAGACACCTGACGGTTTACAAATTTATCCACATTTCGGTAGCAGTTTTCAAGGCGAGGGAACAAGACGCAAGTCACTGTTTAGATCAGTCAATATAAAACGGAGGCTCTGCACTCTGAAATGTCAACCCACGTCAGTCAAATTGTTCACTGAACTCAGTCACCAAATTTTATTTGAGGGAACATCAACGATTATTCTTTCTGGCCTTAATCGTTCTTTAGCTCCTTCTAAAGGTTACCTTCCAACACACTCTTACAGAAGCCAGTGTTCTTATCAGAGGAAGTCAGTGTGTGAGTGAGCGAGAGCTTGGCTCACATGAAAGGCTTCACCCGTTTCCTTCCAGCTTTGTGATGAATAGATTAGCCTCAAGTTACACAACCCAAAACAGTGCTACCGAGCATCTGTTAAACCAAGCAGTCGATTCACTTTACAGTATATTCCGTGAAGCGCTTTGAGACATGTATCAAAGGCAAGGATTATTATTATTATCATTATTATCATTATTATTTCTGAAGTTACAATTAACTCGCTCAGCACAAGAAAGAGAAGCAATTTTGAAATAGTTTAGGAATGCGGTTTGGAATCCCGAGACTGCGGTTACAAAGTTTATTGCGTCGTCCCTTTTTTCCGCAGCTCGTTGGTTTGCATCCCATCACAGTCAAGAAGACGCCAAGCTTTCCTTCAAGATGGGCCCAGATGGTGAGTTTGACTCGGTGCCAGACAATCAGTCAGGTTCATCACGCAAGGGATTAACATGGCTCAAATCAGGTCACATCTATCTGCAGGCATTACTAATCCCTTGGGACAGTGAGAGAGAGAGAGAGAGAGAGAGAGAGAGAAAGAGAGAAATCTCAATATCACTTGGTACCAATATCACAGCTACAGCGGCAATCGCCCACAATAATTCACTTTGCAGTATATTGTGTGAAGCGCTTTGAGACGTCTCGAAGACCTGATAAGCAATAATGATGAAAAATAATCCTTCCTCGTTTGATACGGTGCCTTGTCAAGTCCGCAGAATAATAATAATAATCGTCATCATCATAATAATAATAATAATAATCCTTGCATTTGATACACATCTTATCGACGTCTCAAAGCGCTTCACAGAATATATACAGTGAAGTTAATCGACTGTAGATATATATATTTGCGGGCAAAACCACAAACAGCGGTGGATTGAGCCACCAAGACATTGCATTGATAGCTTCACCCCGAAGTCTGTCCAGATACAGCGAGGACAATACGAGTGGTTTGGAGGGGTGGGGGGAGCTGGTGGGGGGAGAGAGAGAGAGAGAGAGAGAGAGATGAGTGGGAGCTTTGCTAGGTGACAAGATACAACAACAACAACAACAACAACAACTTGGATTTGTATAGCGCCCTCCGCGGCCTCGGACGGCGTCTCAAAGCGCTTCAGATGGAAGCTGGCCATTTGTCCCAGCCAGGCAAGGGGTGGGATTCAGGATCGGAGTCGGTGTGACAAGCCCGCGTTGGCAAAGTTGAAGTCCAAGCTCGGAGATGAACTTGAGTCGTCTTGAAAGCCGTCTTACGCCAACTGCACAATTCGCCCCCAGAGGCTCGAATCAGCAAAAAGGCACATGCGAATCCCAGACGCTGGTTTGGAATAGGGCAGAAGTTTCCCGTGGTCGTTAATCATTACTGCAATTAGCACCGTAACTAGCCCCTCCGTCACAATGCCTTGCAAATAGAGAGATCACACAATGAACCTCGCTCTCGGGGAGAGAATTTTTCTAGCCTTGATGAAGAACGAGCAGGGGGCATTTAATCCGCGCGAGTCTGTTTGGATTTTGCTGCTGCCTGACAGACGCCAATCCAACGCAAATATTTTCTCAGGCGAACGATACAAAACACAAGAGCTGACCGCAAGCCGGAGGCCAGCACGAGAGAGAGAGAGGGCGCGCGGAGTCAGGGAGGTGAAGGAACGTGAACCAAATGCCTGTTGTTTGCACAGAAGGCAGTTAGCAACAGCAACTCACACCGACATCCAACGCTTTTCACATCATCATCATAATACTGTAATAATAATATTATTGTGGAGCTCCTGGAGCTCAGTGGTTAGACAGCACTCGCCTTACGAGCGTGAGACCTGTAGTTTCGAATCCAGGCAGATCAGGGTGAAACCTTGGGCAAGTTTCCTTACTCCACACACACACACACACACACACACACACACACACACCCACACACACACACATCCAACCACACCTACCCACACACACACCCACACACACCCACACCCACACATATCCAACCACACCCACCCACACCCATCCACACACACATCCACACACACGTATGCCTAATAATAATCCCTCATTTCAATCCATGACTGTTTATGGGGACGCTGCTGTGCGCAATTGGCTGTGGGTTGAGTGAGTGGGTGGGTTGAGTGAGTGGGTGGGTTGAGTGAGTGGGTGGGTTGAGTGAGTGGGTGGGTTGAGTGAGTGGGTGGGTTGAGTGGGTGGATGGACTTGGCGGATGGAACTTGTGAGAAACGTGAAGGAATCCAGGTCTACAGTGGCTGTTCTCCACAATGACAATTCCGCGTCCCATCACCGTGTCCGTCTCCGTCTCCATCTCCATCACAACAACGTCCCCCCCCCCCCCTCCGCGCACCCCCACACCCCACCCCCCGGCTGACGGCAGCCGAACATTCCATCACTATGGTTACAGTTGCAATCGCTGCATTTTTGAACAGTTTTAGGTCTGAAATCACTGGCTGATTAATTCTTTCTCTCATTGCTATGGTGGCTGCGATTGTTTACCTCTGGCGCAGGTCTGCTGCTGAACTGCGCACACACATCAGCTCAACTAATACATAATCCTGCATTAAAAACAAGTAGCTAAACAAGTGCAAAGTGCATAGCCAGCCCCCCCCCCACCACCACCAAATAGCCCAAGTGAACCATTTATTAATAATGTTATCAATAATAATGATAATAATCCTTGCATTTGATACAGCGCTTCTCACGTCTTCCAGACTGCGTCTCAAAGCGAGGAAGGCGAGCGCTGTAGTCTGTGCGGATTACACTGTAAAGTGAAATTGGCTGTCTATTCCGTGGGCGAAACGCGGCAGCCAATTGCTATCGGTCCGTCCAAGTCACATAATAATAATAATAATCATAATAATAATCCTTGCATTGGATACAGAGCTTTTCACGTCTGCTAGGCTTCTCAAAGCGCTTCACAGAATGTACTGCAAAGTGAATCGACTGTAGATTTGTGGGCGAAACGCGGCAGCCAATTGCTCTCCGTCCGTCCTCTGTCTGGCTATTTATTTATTGTGCTGAGTTTGATGCAGAATGATGTCCCCACACCAGACTGATCAATCACCTGTTTATTCCCCGTCTCAGTAAACTGCGTTTGTTTCATTTAAATGTGACTGGAATTTCTGATGAGCCAGGTAAGGAAAAGGGGGACTGGGAACTCAAAGAATTTCCCTGTTACAGTATATGTCATTGCACGAAGTCATTCCTAAGCTTCATCCCAAAGGGGAGCAAGGGACAATGACTGCGAGAGGGAGAGAGATAGACAGAGAGAGGTGGGAGTGTGATTGAGAGAGAGAGTGTGTGTGTATGAGAGGGAAGAGAGAGAAGGTGATTGATAAGAGAGTGTGAGAGGAGGGAGAGAGTGTGAGAGGGGACAGAGAGAGAGAGAGAGAGAGAGTGTGTGTGTGTGCCTTGGGACGTCCTCCTACGTGAAAGGTGCTCTATAAATGTAATCTTGTTGTTGTTGCGTGTGTGAGAGACGAGGAGTGAGAGAGGTGGAGAGAGAGAGAGAGAGAGAGACTGAGCCCTGCGCCAGTTTCAGCAAGGAACATTCACAGTATCGTGAGAACATCGCTACACACTTGGTTAGTTATCTGGAGAGAGTGACTATGTTTAATCACCAACATCACCAGAGATGTTTATATCACTGAGCGTGTCTGATAAGTCAACACCCTGATCGGGGCTGTCCAGCGAGTGACAGTAAAGGAATAATAAGATAACGATAATGATAATATAATAATAATCCTTGCATTTGATATCGCGGCTTTTCACATCTTATCGACGTCTCAAAGCGCTTCACAGAATATACTGTAAAGTGAATTGACTGTATATTTGTGGGCGAAACGCGGCAGCCAATTGCGCACAGCGGCGTCCCCCCCACACACAGTCGTGGATTGAAATGACCGATTTTATTCTTGTGTTTTTTTTTGGAGGGATTATTATTAGACGTGTGTGTGTGTGTGTGTGTGTGTGTGTGTGTGTGTAGAGTAAGGAAACTTGCCCAAGGTTTCGCCCTGACCTGCCTGGATTCGAACCCAGGTCTCAAGCTTGTAAAGGCGAATGAGTGCTCTAACCACTGAGCTACAGGAGCTCCTTAAGCAGCCTTAAAGCCACAGCACAAACGCCTTGCAATAAATTAATACATTTGCCTTCTCTTAAATACAACACACCGACAAATGCATCGGTGAAAATAAATCACTCGCAAACGCACTTAGAAAATGCCACCGCAACAATTTTGTGTTTGAGTCGAATAACTTTGAGCCATTATGACTCGATACGGGCTGGTGAGCAGCACACAGAGTATTGCCTATCTGGGGCTCACTAATGAGTGTACTTGTAAGCAAGATCGACTGTTTAACCAAGTTTGCTGAGTGCAACAATTACTCTTACTCACGGGCTCGTGAGTTGACAAGCTGCCAGCTCTAATGGAACTAAATTGTGACAGCCAAAGGAATTCACTTGCGATTCCCACTTTTCCTCAAATCCCGTCCATTCAAGGTTCCGTCTTGTCCCCTCTCCCTTTGGACGCGGAGTTCCTGTAGCTCAGTGGTTAGAGAGCACTCGACTTACAAGCGTGTAGACCTGTGTTTCGAATCCAGGCAGGTCAGGTCAGGGCGAAACCTTGTGCAAGTTTCCTTACTCCACACACACACACACACACACACACACACACACACAGACACACACACACACACACACAGACACACACACACACACACACACAGACACACACACACACACACACACACACACACACACACACACACAGACACACACACACACACACACACACACACACACACACACACACAGACACACACACACACACACACACACACACACACACGCCTAATAATAATCCCTCCAAAAAATAACACAATAATAAAAATTGGTCATTTCAATCCACGACTGTTTGTGGGGGACGCTGCTGTGCGCAATCGGCTGCCGCGATTCGCCCCCAAATATATACAGTCAATTCACTTTACAGTATATTCTGTGAAGCGCTTTGAGACGTGTCGATGAGGCACTGTATCAAATGCAAAGATCATTATTATTATTGTTATTAAACCCAGGTGAAATTTTCTTCGCATGTATTTGCTGCCGTACATCACAATGGTATAAACACAGAACCTTTCACCACATTTCTGTTAAACCTCATCGAGATCGCTTGCTTTCGGACTCCCTTCTTGCCCAGGTGTGTTGATTTATTCTCGCGTGGATCTAATTTACTTTGGAGAAATTCAACTCCCCCGCAGTACAGTACAGTATCTCTGCACACACAGTGTTGCGAGACCTCGTGTCGAAATCGACTGATGTTACTTCAAAAGGTTCAAATGACAGATCTATTCACGTTTGCAATTTGCTACTGAAACCCTCGCTTCCGGAACATTGCCGATTGAAACCAAACGAGAAGCGAGGCCCTTTGAGATACAATACACTGGTTCCAAACGTAACCTATTTTACCCAAGTCTCTCCATGAACCAGGTTGGTCTCAATCATGATTCTCCTCATTGTCAAGGTCAATTTCTATTCCTCACGTTCGTTGTGCTTAATAATATCCCCCCATTTTCTCACCGTTAGGGTTTCCGCCATTACTGGGTTAGCAGCTGCTGAGTGGGAGGATAACTAATTCTACGGTGACTGGTTTGCTCTTTCAAAGCCCCATTCACAGTGCCTGGGAGGACGACCACAGACAGACCTGCCTATAGCTGCCGAGTGACACACTAGTAGGAGAATCACTATCAAGAGAGCGGAGAATCAATTCCGCTCCGATCTTCCATTGCCAAACTCCGCAAACCAACCCCACCGTCACCCCACCAATCCAGGCCTTAGCCAGGCTCCAAACCCCCCCCCCCCACTTCCCCCTCCCGTCCCCCCCCTCCGTCCCTCCGTCTCCCCCCTCCGTCCTCCTGATGTGAAAGGCGCTGTACAGATGTAATTTTGTTGTTGTTGTTGGTTGTTGTTGTATTGGCTTCTGCGGCATTACACATTGCATGAAGAATGCTACATTAAATCCAAGCTTTCGCTGTTGTTTCCGTGACCCGAGAGTTTACTCTCCATCAACCGGACAGCACTATTTATTTTAAATTGCCTCGAAAACAAACGAGCCTTTGGCCCCGATTTATCAAGACTTCCCTTGAAGATAAAACAAACCCAATTAAAATAGGTGACAGGACAATTTCAAGGTGATAAAAGCAAACGTTTCTATTTTGGTGAACTACAATTATTTGGGCCACAGTTTCGCTGTTACAGTCAGACTTGATTACAAACTCACAGGACCGGCAAAGTACCTATTTTCCTTATCCCAGGTTCACTGGTTCGAGCTTTCTTCCTTGACAGCGATGAAACTCCAGCAACACTGGGAGGAAATCGTTTATAATGAGTCGTTTAACCTTACGCCATTCCTCTGAAGTTTACAATTAGATCACTAAAATTATACTTACCCGCTGGTAAAAAAAAATAGAAAATGATCCTCCGTCTATTTCTATAGCGAGAAAAGATTTTGTCCCTCAAACACAGACTAGATAGTTTATTTTCAGGAAACAACATGATGGAATATGTACTGTACATAGGCAGTTGCAGATATATTGTCAATTGACAATCAGGAAGGTGGAAGGGCGAACTAGACGGATCTTGTTGTTTTTATCATCAAGCATTTCGTATGTTTTTATGTCGAAGAAAATGAGGATTTTTACCCTTTTCTCTTTGAGAGTAAGAATAATCCTCGCATTTGATACAGCGCCTCACCCTTGCTGTCAAAATGTCTTCAGACGTTTTCTCTGCCGCACGCAATGGGTAAAAAGCAAAGCTTACACTAATCTGAGTTCACGGACAATTAAGTCTCAACAATTCTTTCCGTCAGAATTTTTATACATTCCTCGTTACCTCACAGTCCACAGAATTATAATTCTCTAACCTCGTGACATCAGGCCTCAACTGCAGATAGAAAACATACCTCTTACATCATACTCAGTCCAGTATTCGGAAAAGATATAGAAGTCCAAATACATTTGTCCAATTAATTGTTCAACTCGACCAAGAGTCATTTAGTGTCCTTTGTTCACGAACAAGTTACAGCAATAAAATCATAAGCAATAATCTTCTGGATTCCAACCTTCACTCCAGGCCCATTAATAACAACAAAAAATTATCCTTACATTTGACCAATGCAAGGATTTTTTTAATTATTATTAAAAAACACAGTAATAAAATTGGTCATTTTCAATCCACGACTATGTGTGTGGGGGACGCTGCTGTGCGCAATTGGCTGCTGCGTTTTGCCCACAAATATACAGTCAATTCACGTTACAGTATATTCTGTGAAGCGCTTTCACATAAGATGTGAAAAGCGCTACATCAAATGCAAGGTGTATTATTCTTCTTATTTTATTATTATCAGTAGTATAGAAGCTTATCACACCTCGAGACACCTCAAAGCGCTTCACAGGATATACGGTCAAGTGAATTGACCGTGTGCATTTGTGGGCGAAACGACCGAAATGAAGTGAGTGAAGCCTGTCAATAATACCTGGTTCGTTAGCGCGTTGTGAACCTGTTCTCCCGCATGCAAGTTACATCTGCATTCCAGGCAGAAAGACGGGACCCAGTGATAGGCAGTGACGGCCCCCAGGGAATACAACCCTCGAGCAACAAAATTAGAAAGTAACACGCAACATATTTGGTGTGTAATGCCGCGAATACGTTAGAGCGCATCGTGGTAATAGAATCTTTAGGAGGGAGAGCAGATGCCAGGCTGCAGTTCTGTTTGGGGTTGAAATCCTGAGCTCCGTTACCTCGACAGCTGTTGCGTTGATTTGTGACTCCTCTGGCAAATGGAGACGTGTGCGAGCGAGCGAGCGAGTCAGCGAGCGAGTCAGCGAGTGAGCGCGCCTCGCAAGGGAAAGGACGTGATATGCATTACTGCCTAAATCTCCGTCGCGCTCAAGAGATAAACCGATTCATCCCTGCACTCGTATCCTCATCAGAGCCCGGTCTCGGAGCGCTTCCCAATAACAAATCCCAGGTCCGAGCCAGCGGGAAGAGGTGGAGGGTGGGCTAGGAAGGCCTTCGAAAAGAAAGCTCTTGATAGCCAATTTAGTGACCAATTTATTATTTTATTGGATGGATTATTATCAGACGCGTGGAGCAAGGAGAAACTTCCACAGGGTTTCACTCACTCCCGCCCGGAAAGTGAATTGAGTGTTCCCTTGTCCTCTGTACACCTTCTCAGCTCCAAAGAGAACAATCCCAACTAGGTTGCCCACACAAGGATCTGCAGCTCTCAGGCTGACTCACACTCTCACCTCTGCCTCACAGGGTTGTGGGTCTCGAGTCTCACGGTGGGAGAATAAGTTCACGCCTAACTTAGGTTGATAGTCCCAACACAGTGCTGGGC
The DNA here is from genome assembly GCA_035084275.1 of Hydrolagus colliei. Classification (NCBI taxonomy): domain Eukaryota; kingdom Metazoa; phylum Chordata; class Chondrichthyes; order Chimaeriformes; family Chimaeridae; genus Hydrolagus; species Hydrolagus colliei. The sequence goes on along the minus strand of CM068752.1, from coordinate 684,277 downwards.
GAGCCAAGCTTTGATGGATTTGCCGTCCTTTAAGAACGTAAGAATTAAGAGCAGGAGTAGGCCATTCAGCCCCTCTAGCCTGCCTCCCGCCATTCATTAAGATGCTGCCTGATTTTCTCATCTAACTCCACCTGCCCCCACCTTATCCCCATATCCCTTAATCCCTTTATCCATACAAAATCTATCAATCTCAGCCTTGAAAATGTTCAAAGACTGACTGAGCATCTACAGACTTTAGGGGTAGAGAATTCTATAAATTCACTAACCCTCTGAGTGAAGAAGTTTTTCCTCAACTCAGTGCAAAAAGGCGGACCCCTCGCCTAATCTTAACACGAAGCCTTTGGATGTGACATGAAACCAAGTCTGACTGTTTAAGGTGAAAGTTAAAGATCCCCTGGCACTATTTGAAACGGGAGGAGAGTTTCTCTCTCGCTCAGTGTCTTGGTCGACAAATTGTGAGCTAGATGTTAGAGAAAAAAGATGTTTTTTTTAAATGATTGTTTGCGGAACATTGTTGTGTGTGCAAATTGGCTGCTGCTTTTGACTATAATCAGAGTATTTAAACGGCAAAGTGCTTTGAGACATCCTCCCAATATGAAAGGCAGGCAGGCACTGTCGCACTCCAGCAAAGACCATGATTGGTTAAACTCTTTATTCTCTGAACAAAGGGTTTTTCTATGAAAGCTCATTCTCTACAACCCCCCCCCTCCACCCCCACACCTCACGCCCACCTAACTATTGCAATTGCTTATTGACGCAGAGTTATCCACAGAACAAACCAATTTCACTCCTCAAACCAAAGACTCTATTTGCATTCTTTTTATAATCCACGCGAACTAACCTTTGTGTTGCTGTACTTGCGGTTTGTACCTGTGTACCTCCTTTGTCCTGTGAGGGCCAGAGTGCTTTACAACAATAATACTGACGATAATGATAATAATCCTTGCATTTTCATACAGCGCCTTTTCACGTCTTCCTCTAGACGTCTCAAAGCGCCTCACAGAATATATTGCAAAGTGAATTGACTGAGGCGAAACGCGTACTGCAGCGTTTCCCTCCCCCCCACCACCCCCCCCCCCACACACACACACACACAAACAAACAGTCGTGGGTTGAAAATGACCAACTTATTAAAAGTAGTACAAGTGCTTGTGTTTTGTTGCTGTTACGAGTTATGACTTCCTGCAGCCCCCAGAGAGACAGGTGCTGAACACACGCCGAGAAAGGGATAGATCTTATCTGTCTGTAGCCTTTTCTACACATCCGAACCGCGCCCCCCCCCCCCCCCCCCCGCCCCTCCCGATTCGTTCACACGCTGTTCTCTGTTCGGCCGGCTTTCTGCAGCCGGGCCTCGAGATCTGTCGCGCGACAATATCAACCCTAATGTTCTGGCTGTTTCATTAATTCATCAGAATCACGCCAAAGAATCACGACAAGACAGAAATAAAGATGGCTTAACTTGGTGATGAGACAACATGCCACCCGACCTAGAAATTACCAGAGGATTTACGTATAACTGCCGAACACTGTAATTCCGCGCGCTCATGTTATTCTGCCCGCACTCGCCCGGCTTATGATTATATATGAATATGTTTTTTTCAAAGGCAGGAGAACAGAGTTATTGTACAGTGTGACGTATGTAAACAGCATTTTGTCAGTGAAATACAAGTTGTACAGCACCTGTAGCTCGGTGATTAGAGCGCTCGTCTTGCAAGCGAGAAGTCCCGGGTTCGATTCCTCACAGGGCAAAATATTGAGCAAGTTTCCTGACTCCACGAGCCTCCGTTTGCCCAGCGAGTGAGTAGGAAACCTGGCTCTTAGTCGAGTGGCAGATCGCTTTTTCCGGGGAATAATAATTGTTTTTTAAAAAAATATATGAATTGATGGTCACTTCAATCCACGCCGCTGTGCGGTACATTCTGTGAAGAGAGAAAAAAATAACTTCACCTCCGACAATACAACAGGCCCTAATGCTGGACTGGAGAACCCGGTTGGAATACAGAAGCCAACACCTTTGCACGTCCAGGTTAGAAATAGATTTAGGATTTGCGAAAGGGCCAAAACTGCCAGGAAACAGCCATCCTCACTCAGAACGGGGCTAATTGTACCAATTGGAATTGGTTACCAGAGAGGGCGGTTGAGGCCGAGACGAACGATACTGGCGCTGTGTTTGATGGTGTGATGAGAAGACAGGGAGGAGGAGATGAGAACCGATGAGCCCGAGGGTAGTTTTCTTCATCCTGAACCGCTCGCTGTGATCTTGCGATCTGCATTCCCCGTTTGCTGCGACTGAACCTCTTGATAAGTAATGAAAAGGAAAAGGTTTTCGTGGGCGTGTCGTGAAAATGCGATGAATTCGGGACTGCCTTCGTGTCAGTCTAGACATTAATAATCATAATCCTTACATTTAATATATCTTATTGACGTCTCAAAGCGCTTCACAGAATCAATCGATCGATCGATCAATCAATCAATCAACAAACCAATCAATCAATCAAAATTAACATTGATATAGCGCCTTTCACGCCGAGAGGTGCTGAATAATTTGTACTGTATATACTGAATATACTGTAAAGTGAATGGACCCCAAATTTGTGGACGAAACATTACAATTAGGATCAGCTTTGTGTGTGTGTGTGTGTACCAAAGAGAAACTCTTTTCTATTGCTACTCAATGAAGATGAAATAATATTAATAAGGCAATAACAATTCTTGCGATTGAGACAGTGCCTTTTCACGTCTCTGAGACGTCTCAAAGCGCTTCATAGAATATACTGTAAAGTGAATTGACTGTATATTTTGTGGGTGAAATGGGGCAGCCGATTGCGCACAGCAGCGTCCTGCATACAGTCGTGGTCTGAGTGAACAAATTATTTTAATTTCCCCCCCCTTCCCCCCCCAACGCACCCCCCCCCATTCTGAAAAAGCAATCCGCCAATCGACTAACAACTGGGTTCCTACTTATTGTTGGGTGAACAGAGGCAGAGCAGAGGAGTAAGGAAACTCGCCGAAGATGATATCTACACACTCCACAGGCGTATAGTTTCAAACTCATCATTTCACTATCATTCGCAAACCCCAGAGAAGGTTGCTATCTGTATACACACTAATTAAAGCTGGATTTCTTTTACGTTTATTCAGACATTCCTTGGGCAACATCTGTCTTGTTGGCATGACTGAAAGGGTGACATCTGCCTGACAGCTTGTGGCTCACAGGTGCCTTCGCTGAGCTGTTCAGAAAGAACCTTTCTTCGGCAATTCTTTGCACTAAAATATGCCAATCAGTGATTGCGGGGAAAAAAAGGGTTGTGAGGTTAGTTCACTAACTAGGAAACCTCACTCCCAGCTCTCAGTCCAAACCTTAGCTAGCCTGAAATTGGACTTTGCCAGGTATATTGTAAAACCTGGAGCTGAGCAAACCTCCTTACTCCACCCGCCTCGATTTACTAAGCAGCAAGTAGGAAGCCAATTGTTTTTCCACGTCTCAAAGCGCTTCACAGAATATGCTGTAAAGTCAATTGATTGTGTACGTGTGGGTGAAACGCGTCAATCGCGCAACAGGAGTGTCACACTGGCATTATTATCAGGCGTGCGGAGAAAGGAAACTCGAACCGCGGTTTCGCCCTGGCATGGAATCGAACCCTGGTCTCTCGCTCACAAGGCCAGTGCTTTAACCGCTGAGCTCTTCAGGACTCCGCGAGCCTTATCGGGTCTCGGAGGCATCTCAAAGAATTTGCTGCGGGTGAATCGATTGTATGTTGGGTGTAATCTGCGGGAAATTACACGTGAAATTGACTGAACCTGGCAGGCTGACTGTCAGCCCAGAACCATGGATTTATATAAACAATGATAATAATCCTGGCATTTGGTATGGCCAGGCTTTTCACAGCTTATCGACGTCTCAAAGCGCTTCACAGGATATACTGTAAAGTGAAACACAAAATACTACAGATGCTGGAAATCTGAAACAAAAACAGAAGTGGCTGGGAAAACTCAGCGGGTCAGGGCGGCAGCCATGGAGAGAGGAAAGTGAGTCAACGTTTCGGGTCCACGACCCTTCGTTACTGTCACGTGAATTGACTGTATATTTGTGGGCGAAACACGGCAGCCAATTGCGCACAGCAGCGTTCAACCCTCGCCCCCCCCCCCCCACCCCACCCCCCCACACACAAACAGACGTGGATTGAAACTGACCAATTTTTATTATTGTGTTGTTTTTTTAATTAAATTTAAAAATTAAATTAAATAATTTAATTCACCTCCTCCAGTGGATGAAGGACACACCGCGATGTCGAGGTAAACCATTAGAAACCAGGAGTGGGAGAGCGGGGGGGGGGGGGGGGGAAATGTTCTTTCCCCAATACCTCACATCAGTCACACTGATCGAGCTGTGTAAATTCACCAGAAGCGATCTCGTTTGACCCGTTTGGTCACACATTGCCGCCGACGTCAGATTTAAAACATATCCGGCAAAAGGTGTCGATGGGCAGCGTACATTCCACAAGGTTCATTACAGCTGCAAGAACGCAATGAGCCTTCAAGCTTTTACTGTAATACATTCTGGGGGCAAGATTAGATTCAGTGGAAGCGTGGCTTCTCACAAAGGCTCGAAAATTGCTTCTCCTCCGCTTCAGAAAGAAGATTAAATCTCCACCGGGGAAGGGGCAGAGATATTATTCCTGCACCAACAACACAATCTGCCGGACAAAGCTTCGATGAAATCACTTGTGGCAAATGATTCAGGCTTTGTGTGTGTGTTGGTTTTTTTTGTGTGGCTGTTTTTCTACGTTGAGAAATATTACCTTAAACTGCAAATGTGTTGCCGCGTCAATTTGTAAAACGCCATCAACTGGAGTCCTGTGGGGTGTGTGCGTGTGTGTGCGTGTGTGTGTGTGTGTGTGCGTGTGTGTGCGCGTGTGTGTGTGTGTGTGTTTGTGTGTGTGTGTAGTGGTTAGAGCGCTCGCCTCGCAAAGCGTAGAGGGACCTGGGTTCGATTATTCCCGGGCAGGATTATTATTATACAAAAGCTAACAGTGTTCAGTTTATGTCAGTGAAAAGATGACGTAATGAATGTAGGGAAAGCACAAGGAATCTAATTTAGTCCACCGGATTACAGCACAGGACAGTGTCAACCCTGAGCATTGATCCTCCCGGCGTGGAGGCTATGGCTAATTTAGACCTCCATCGAGCAAATCAAAATCACAATGACAGAGTCAAATCACATCAGATAAGTCAACCCCAACACAGCATGTCAGGTCACAGATCTAACAGTCGATCTATCACGCGGTTCGGACTGAATAACAAGTCAGCGTTGTCTCGGCAACATGAGGGTGTTTGACTGGAAAGCCGTAACGAAGAAAAATGTATGGAGTTTGAGAAGTCAGGAGGTTTCAAAAAGTTCTATAACAACAAGGATGTGTAAATTCCCCCAATCCCACAGCCCCCACCCTAAAAATAATCCCAAGATAATTTGGTCACTCAATCCACTGCTGTGTACAGTTGGCCGCCGCGTTTCGCCCGCAAACCGTACGGTTAATTCTCTTGACAGTATATATTCTTTGAAGTGCCTTCGAAAGGTTAACGAAGATGTGATAAGACACAATATCAAACGCCAGGATTATTATTATTATTATCATTATTATGTACTGTAAATCTCGCCCACAAATATACAGTCTATTCCGTGAAGCGCTTTGAGACGTCGATAAGATGTGAAAAGCGCCCCGTACATCAAAATGCCGGGATTATTATTATTATTATTTGATGATGATGATTGACCCTAAATCACACAGCGTGCGCCGTCCGTCTGTCTGTAATCACTCACTCATTGCAAACAAGTTCTTCTACACACCTACAAGTCGCAGTCCGCTGGTCAACCTTGAATGGTTCCATGGGCTTTCCCTGCTCACTCCAGTCTCCAGCCTCCCAGCCGTGCAACGAATCTCATTCTCCAACCATCTGTCAGACAAGCTGTACCGTTTCTAATGAGTCGACGAGAACATATAGTTCTGAATCGAAGGTGATCTGACACATGCGCTCCCATTATTTGACAAGTCGTTTCTAGCCAGTAAATCTTCCGTTTAACGATTTCGGTGGCAGGTTTTATAGCGCTCTCGTGATTCAAGCGGCTATTCAAAACCAGCAAAATAGCAGCAATAATTGTCCTGTAATCTCACGTGTGTAATGAAGCAACAGAATGCTTGGATTCCATTTACATTGCTATGAAAATAAGTGTAAATGACTTCACACCTACAGTATAGTAGTACATATAGTACTATATATAGTACAGTATAAGTATTAAAGGGGGGAATTCAGCCTGCGTGGATTTTAATGGGATATAGCTTTGGGACGTCCTCCCGACGTGAAATGCACTCTATAGATGTAATTTTGTTGTTGTTGTTGTTGTCTCACCCATTGATGGACGGGTGGCATCATAGTATCAGCCAGAACTAACTGATGTTTCCAGAGAGATTAACCACTGTTAACAGTGTGGAGTCCCTGTAGCTCAGTGGGTTAGAGCGCTCGCCTTACAAGCGTGAGACCTGTGTTTGAATCCAGGCAGGTCAGAGCGAAACCTTGGGCAAGTTTCCTTACGCCACACACACACACACACCTATTAATTGGTATTTCAATCTGCGACTGTTTGTGGGGGACGCTGCTGTGCGCAATTGGCTGCTGCGTTTCTCCCACAAACATACAGTCAATTCACTTTACAGTATATTCTGTGAAGCGCTTTGAGACGTCTCCAGGAAATGATAAGGCAATAACAACAACAAAATTACATTTATAGAGCACCTTTCACGTCGGGAGGACGTCCCAAGGAACTATATGAAATGCAACAATGATTATTATTATTATTATGGCATTACTGAAACTTCATGGTAGACTGTTGTGAAACTCATGGAGATTTGGGTGAATTTCCAACAGAGAGCAATTAATACAATTGCAACCAACAAGGCTGTGTATTAAAGCACATTCTTGGAAGCTGATAAGAAGCCTATTGCAAGGTTATTTTTTTAAATTCAGTTTTCCAACCTCTCTCATTACATCATGGTGCCCCTCACATCATCATATCGCTGTGAAGCATCAAAAATAGAAGAAAAAAAAGGAACTGTGAAATAATTTGAATCCAAAATAATTTTTTCATTAAAAGTTAGATTAAATTCTTCCACCATAACCTTCTAAAGGTCAGCATCACTTAGTAGAGTACTAGGCATACAGACAGAGCCAGTCGCTCATCAGTGGGCAATTAATTAAAATCCCATTTAAAGTTGTCACATTTGATAGCTAATTAATGATAGTAAAAATTGTTCTGGAAGATAGTGATAATTACAAGAGATGAATAAATAGTGTTGCTTTAACTCCTTGCATCCCAGTCTGGGCTGATACACCTTTTGCCCACAAAATATACAGACAGATTCACAAATTACATTGCATCCTGTGAAGTCCTTTGAGACATCTGGAAGACGTGATAATAAGCCATATATCAAATGCAAGGATTATTATTATTATTATAATAATATAACACATAATAGTCCTTGCATTTGATAGAGCGCTTTTCACATCTTATCGACGTCTAAAAGAGGAACGTTTTTGTTGTTGTTATTGCCTTATCATTTCTTGGAGACGTCTCAAAGCGCTTCACAGGATATACTGTAAAGTGAATCGACTGTATATATATTTATGGGTGAAACGCGGCAGCCAATTGCGCACAGCTTCGTCCCCCCCACACAGTCGTGGATTGAAAATGACCAATTTTTTAAAAAAAAATTGGAGGAAGTATTATTATGTGTGTGTGAGTGCGTGCGTGTGTCCGTGTGTGTGTGTGTGTGTGGAGTAAGGAAACTTGTCCCAGGTTTCGCCCTGACCTGCCTGGATTCGAACACAGGTCTCTCACGCTTGTAATAACTACATTTGTTTTACTCTTGTCAATGCAGAAAAACCACATCACTTTCCACCACGCCACGACGAGGGAGAAGGGATGGAGTGGGGGCTGGGTGTACAGTGATAGGCAGCGATACCAAGGACTTTTGTTGCGTTAAATAATCTTCTAGCGTGTGTATAACGGATTACACTGGGGTGCATCATTAATCCGCACACACTTAAATTTAATCAGCAGAAAAACATGAAGGAAACAAACAGACTTTGAAAGCTTGAGCTGAATATCACTTCCCGTTTAGCACTGAGCGCAACCGTACAATTATGCCAGGCTTTACGAGCTTTGTTGGTTGATGGGGGGAAAAGCCTGGCTATTTTGAATCCACCGTGCCGTTTGCTCTACCGCAAGCGGCTTATCACGGCGTCAAGAGGAAGCGTGACTCACAGCGTTCCGCAGGATTTACTGTAAAGTACAGTGCCGTGATTGTGTGTTTCTGGTAAGCCGACAGAGCGGTGAAGGCACGCACAGCAATCCAGCACAAAACAGCCACGAACAATTTTACCTGGAGGCCGGTTGGAGAAACACTGGGAGAAACTCCCCTTCTCCTCTCCGCATAACGCCGGGAATTCCTGAGTGTCCCACAGCTGGGAGCTCGGTCTTAATCTCTCGCTGACTGTGTGGGGCTCCAACCGGGTTTCCCTCAGTCTGGTCCGTGATGGAAAGAGGGGAATTCAAAACATGTGGCTCAGGTTCACTCACCACCAACACCAACAACAACAACAACAACAACAAAGTAAAGTGAATTGACTGTATATATTTGTGGGCGAAACGCGGTAGCCAATTGCGCACGGCAGCGTTCCCCCCCCCCCCCCCCCCCCCCCACACACAAACAGTCGTGGGTTGAAATGACCAATTTTATTATTGTGTTTTTTTTTGGGGGGGGACAGATTATTATTGGGCGTTTGTGTGCGTGCGCGTGGAGTAAAGAAACTTGCCCGAGGTTTCGCCCTGACCTGCCTGGATTCGAACACAGGTCTCACGCTTGGAAAGTGAGGGCTCTAACCGCTGAGCCACAGGAGCTGCGATGTGTATGTGGGCGCATCACTAAGTTACGAGGAAACGTTCTTAAATGCTGCAGCGTAGACACACGACCCTCTAACGGTAGAGAGACAGGCTCCGGGTAAAACTCCATCTAATTTGGGATAAAATTCCAATTTGAATCAGTCTAATTCTGATTATTGCAAATTAGCAGCTCAACCCTGTTAGGTATCTCCGTCGACTTAATCTTTCCAGACGAAAACCGTGTCTCAATTAAATTAAACAGCAGATATACTCAAAGGACAGCCACGGGAACTCATCATTTGTTCAATGCGTCTCAACTTCAGCCCGATCAATTCGCTCGCGAGTGATTACTCGAGTTTTGAACGAGAAGGGGCCATTTGCAAGCTGACATATTGCACCTGCTCCATAACAACCCTCGGAAGAAAAAAGATTTATTCGATCGTATTTCTCCCTGTGGTGCGGCTTGAATATTTGAGATACTTCGGACGGCGAACTGATCCGATTGCTCCAATCTCAGCGGCAGCCACACTGACCAGCTCGCGTCATGTGGGTCAGTCACCAACATCAACAACCTCTATCTACACGATATTGTCTTCGTATGAAGTGGTTGGCGCACTCGCCTCGCAAGCGAGGGGGCCCGTGTTGGATTCCCGGGAAGGTGGGTGATGGGGGTGGGTGGGAGGGCGGCAAAACCATCGGCGAGTTTCCTTGCTCGACACATTCGCTTCTGTCTATCGAGCAGTAAGTAAGGTATTACCGCTCTTCGGAGAAGGTTGTTAAGGATGTTTTAAAGATCCCAATTTATTATTCGACAAGGACAAGTGTGTTTCTCCCAGTGTCCCCGTCCAGCAATCCTCCAGATAATAATAATTATCATAATCCTTTCCTTTAGATGCAGCGGCTTTTCATATCTTATCGACGTCTAAAAGCTCATCATAGTATATACTGTAAAGTGAATTGACTGTTATATTTGTGGGTGAAACGCGGCAGCCAATTGCGCACAGCAGCGTCCCCCACAAACAGTCAGGGATTGAAAATGATCAATTTGTATTATTGTGGGTTTTTTTTAAGGGATTATTATTTGACGAGTGTGTGTGTGTATGTGTGTGGAGTAAGGAAACTTGCCTTACGTCTCGCCCTGACCTGCCTGGATTCGAATACAGGTCTCACGCTTGTAAGGCGAGTGCTCTAACCACTGAACTTAAGGAGCTCCACAGATAAAATTGATTGATTACCTGATGGCTGTTTGTGGGGCATTGCTACGTACCATATCAGCTGTTGCGATTTCCTTCAAGACACACAACTGCGACAACAATTTGCTTTTTGTGATTTGCAATTTATATAGTGTCCCCTCACACAGGGCAGTGTCCCAAAGTACTACACTTGATTCCTGCGAGACATCCTCGCACAGTCCAAGACGTGATATCAAATAGCCAGGATTCTAATTTGTAAATGAAATAAAACCAGGCCCCCAAAATACTTATTTCATGTTGCTAATACCCCTTTCATCAGCTGAAGCTTTCAATAAGTCTGCTCTATTGTTTGCGAGCGAATTTTTTGTCACGTTGATTCGAATCCCTTAATTGTTTTCTGCGGTTGCTAATTACGGAAAAATATCTTGGAAAAGCTAACAGAGCCGGGTGGTTTGGTGCAGAAATTTACATTCACCCCGCAGCAAATCTGACAGTATTTTCACTAAAAGTGATCTACATATATATTGCTATATATATATATCTATGTATGTAATTTCCTCTTCTTCGTGGGGGTTTAGGAAAGTGTTTTTAGAGCTCTTTTAATTTAAATAAATCTAGAGTTTGGTTCACATCATTAAATTTTGTTAATGCTTCATTTTTCCGAGTGTTGGTTGAATTCTGCGACGAGAGAATCTAATCTCAGCAAACCCCAGCCTCGCACTACTCCTCACCACACTTTAATTATTACCTGCGATCTACATCGTTACATGCAATTAATTCATTAATAACATGTCACAGTTTATTTTTGTACATCGGCTGGCCACGGTCGGATACATCTCCGACAGAAACTTTCGCAAAGTGAATTTATAGTGGCCAAGTTTCTCTTGTAGCGACAGCAATTCAACGAGAAAACAATAACCTCTGGGATAACTAATACTTTTAAGACTCCTTAAGCTCAACGGTTAGACCGCTCGCCTTACAAGCGCGTGACCTGTGTTCGAATCCAGGCAGGTCAGGGTGTAATCTTGGGCAAGTTTCCTTACTCCGCACACACGCGCACACACGCCTAATAATAATCCCTCAAAAAAAAATTGGTCATTTTCAATCCACGACTGTTTGTGGGAGACGCTGCTGTGCGCAATTTGGCTGCCGCGTTTCGCCCACAAATATAACAGTCAGTTCACTTTGCAGTATATTCTTTGAAGCGCTTTGAGACGTCAATGAGATATGAAAAGCAAATGCAAGGATTATTGTTATATTATTATTATATATATTGTATTTTGGTGACCTGCACAGGCTCAGTGTAACCGGTGGGGGTGGTGGGGGTGAGGGTGGGGGTGGGGGTGGGGGTGGTGGAGGGCTATAGAATCATGAGGTGGGAGAGACAGTGAAAGATTTACAAAGATAATTTGATAGTGGGAAACACATGGGCTGATGTTAATAATAATAATAAGAATAATCCTTGCATTCGCTACAGAGACTTATCATCACATTTTCAGTTAATGACTGGCAAAAGAAGTTTCAAACAGTTCTACACAGACCAAAGTAAGAGGCTAACACACACGCCCGGGTGGACGGAATCAGAGCTGGTCCTGGGGGTAAGTTGAAAGAGACAGTAAGAGGCATTACTCAACTCGCCATGCAGTCACTCACCGTGTCGAGATGATATGAAGAGCAATGCTGAAGGCAGACAGGGGTGGGTGGCTGTGCTAGTCAATCAATTGGGTTCAGGTGCCCAGAAATCACACTCGAACTCAAGAGTTTCAATCTCGGTCTGACCACATTGCAGGGCGGAGGGGGCAGCAACGAGGATGTGCTTTGGTTTTAATAGATGAACCAGCTACTGTGAACAGGAATTGGTTCAGGTTCCTTGGGATATGAAAGGCGCTGGATACCGTGTAATCAGTTAGGGGTTTTTGCAAAGGACAATTTCAAGGGCCGACACCAAGGAATGTTTGTTTAGGTAGAGCAGCTGCAATGGGTTAATAATAATAAATAATAAACGTAATAATAATCCTTGATTTTGATGTAGCGTTTTTCACGTCTTCTAGACTGTGTCTCAAAGCGCTTCACAAATAGACAGTAAAACGAAATTGACTGTATATTTGTGAGCGAAACGCATCAGCCAGTCGCGCACAGCAGCGTCCCCACAAACAGTCATGGATTGAAATTACCAATTTTTTTTATTGTGGTTTATTTTTGGAGGGATTATTATTAGACGTGTGTGTGTGTGTGTGTGTGTGTGTGTGTGTGTATGTGTGTGTATGTGTGTGTGTGTGTGTGTGGTATGTATGTGTGTGTGGCGTGTGTGTGTGTGGAGTAAGGAAACTTGCCTAAGGTTTCACCCTGACCTGGCTGGATTTGTGCACAGGTCTCACACTTGTAAGGTGAGCGAGTGGCTCTAACCACTGAGCTACATGTTATCAGGAAGGGTCATTGAAGCCACGGCATGGCTTAATTAAGGAAAAAATACAGCTTTTGCTGAAAGGGGAGGATGGTAGCGCAGATATCCCTATGGAAGGAGGAGATTAAATGGGCTGAAGGACCTTCTTGATTTGAACCTCTCCTAGCGAGGCTGTGATTAGCGGACTTAGCTGAATAATGTTTTATCATTCTGCGCTTGATGTTCTTACAAAGACTGCCGAAAAATGATTAGTCCACAGGCGAGTCATTAGAGCCAAGTTTCGCTGCAAGAAAGAGGAGGGTCGAGCAACAAGACATTCTTCAGTGTTGATTTGTTCTGAACACACGCCATTAAATTAATGTGGCATCTCATTTATATGGAAGTCGTGCACCTAACATACAGAATTGGCTGAATCGTGGTTTGCTAACAGCGAGAGAGAGAGAGAGGGAGAGTGGGGGGGGAGAGAGAGAGAGAGAGAGGGAGAGTGGGGGAGAGAGAGAGAGAGAGAGAGGGAGAAACCCAGCATCAAATATTAATGAATCAATTTGGATCAGGAAAGCTTAGTCAGGATTTTATCAACCTTTAATTAAAAGTTGAAAGCTATTCACAACACCAATTCCCTGTCACATTGTGACACACGCTCTCTCTCTCTCTCTCTCTCACTCTCTCTCTCGCTCTCTCGCTGCTGACTGGTACATCAGTTACCACTGAAGTTGTGCAGCTTTCTGTCTTTCATCATCATGGCCCTGTCTTATTCTTTTTTTGTTGTTTGCAGATCTGGGAAATGGTGGACGAGGCGACAACCAGAACAAACTTACTGGTGGGGAGGGTGGGGAAGGGGACATGGGGCAAGCTGGAGCCCACCGAGCGGAGGGGGGCGGGCAGGTTGGTAGGGGGTTAGGAGGTCGCAGAGGTAGGGTGGGGGCGAGACCATGAAGGGCTTTGAACGTGAAGGACCAGGAACTTGAATTGAATCCTCTCTTACTCTACGGGCCTCTGTTGACCCAGCAGTCGGTAGGAACACTGGGTGTTAGTCGATCGATTTTCCGAAGGTAATAATCCCTTCTGAAATATATTTTTTAAATTGATCACTTTAACCCCACGACTGTTTGTGGGGGGGGGGAGACGCTGCTGTGCGCAATCGGCTGCCGCGTTTTGCCCACAAATATATACAGGCAATTCACTTTACCGTACCATGAATCCTCTGTGAAGGATCCTCGGTGAAGCGCTTTCAGACGTCCCAAAGACGTGATCAAATGCAAGCATTATTATAATGGTAAATACATCTTGCGAACCATTTGCAGACCCGAAGTTATTGTCATATATATCTCAGCTGGTTCTAATGTAGTGTCTTCATTATAGTAAAAGCCAGGTTCCCAGCAACACCAAATGATATATCATTAGATCTCTGATACCATCAAAATCCTTACCAGCAATTTGACTGTCTTTAAATTTTATACTTGTATCTTCCCTGAGATTTATTTGAGTGGATTTAATTTCCTAACTCCTGACCCAGCTGCCACAACCCATATCTCACTGGTGGGTTGCGTGCTTTGAATATCCCATTAAAGATATTTGAGATACAGTATAGAAGCAGCTTGCCACACGCCCCAATTATTGGATACCGGGGGACGATTTTTATTTTTACGAATGTGTAACTTAATCGCAAGTTTAGATGCCGGAATGAATCACCCAACACTGTTTCTATTGTACTCTCTTTTGCTGAACTGTATATATCATTTCATACAACTGTATATGCTTTCCAGGTTACAGATCGTAACCTGACGCCAGGGGTGGGGGGTGGGGGGGGGGGGGGGGTAGGACCGAAAGACTGACCGACGCAACCCCTTTGCAGGCACCTTCACTCTCTCAGCACAAAATGATGAAACCTCATCTTACAGTGCCTACTACAGTGGATAACCTCAATGTCTGTGTTCCTGCATTCCATGCTCACCAGCTGTATTGTCAATCCGTTCTGTGAGCTACACGTTAATCTAACAGCATCTCCCTGGTCCTGTCCCCTTCAAACCCCAGCCTCTGGTCCTTACAGCTTCCCGTCTCAGCCTACAACGTGATCCAGAGATTGGCTCATGTGCGTTCGGATGTCGGACATCCTGCATGGAGTCCACATAGTGTTGCCAAACCTCTGGAGTGAAGAAAAATGCCAAAGAGAGAGAGAGAGAAAAAGTGTAATAGCTTTAGTTGCCACCAATTGTGCACAGCAGCGTCCCCCACAAAGCAAATTTATTTTGGGAGGGATTATTATTAGGCGTGCGTGTGTGGTTGGTGTGTGTGTGTGTGTGTGTGGGGAGTAAGGAAACGCCCAAGGTTACGCCCTGATCTGTCTGAATTCGAAATACAGGTCTCAAGCTTGTAAGGCGAGTGATCTAATCAGCTTTGGCCAGGTCCTGAGGGTGCTGGATAAACCAGCTTTTACTGTACATAGATACATAGAAACAGACACAGGAGTGAGCGCTACTCAGCCACTCAAGCCTGTTTGGCCATTCTATAAGATCATGGCTGATCAATACCTCAAGTCCAGTTACCTGCCCTCGCCAAGAATCGCTTAATACCCGGACCTAACAAATATCTATCTACCGACCTCCATCTTGAAAATGGTTAGATTGCCAAGGTCGGTGTTCTGAAAGGATTAAATCAAATTAGCGTTCATTTAAACCGCTCTTGTGATGGCCTTGGAGCTTTGCAAAGCTAATAGGGAGTCCAGTCACAAAGATATAGAGCAGTTTCAGGTGTTGGCATTTGTATGGGTTTCA
The DNA here is from genome assembly GCA_035084275.1 of Hydrolagus colliei. Classification (NCBI taxonomy): domain Eukaryota; kingdom Metazoa; phylum Chordata; class Chondrichthyes; order Chimaeriformes; family Chimaeridae; genus Hydrolagus; species Hydrolagus colliei. The sequence goes on along the minus strand of CM068752.1, from coordinate 668,968 downwards.
AACGCTATATGATGTGGACCGGGAAAATATAAGTCATCGCGCCTACTCTACTGTAATCCACGACTCTGAGCGATGTAGCTTGCGAGCTTTATAAAATCAGCATCACTGATGTCATTGCAATTTTCCGGCTTAGCCCTGTGATGTTCTAAAGAAGGTATTAACCTCTTTTACGATTCATTACCGCAGTATCATCAGGAAATCATTAGAGAAGATTAAAGGTCAATTTTATGTACTGTAGATAAGCGAACGCTTTAATTAATCCCTTCAGTATGGAAAGCTCATTGTGGCACTCAATGAAAACGATTTCTTTTTTGCGAATATAAATAGTGAAGTGGATGAAAACTATTTCCCTGGGTTTATTCAAAAGCTTAAGGATGTCTGTTTTACGTGTAATTTTGACTGAAACGGTCTTCCGTGCTGCAGGAAGGGAAAATCAACCAAGTATCACACTTACAGACTTTCACTGACCCTGATAAAGGTGGACTTTAGAGTAGAATCTCTTTTACTAACCCCGGCCAGTGGTCAAATTGCCAAATCAGGTGACGATATTCATAAATCATGCCTGAAAAATGCCAATTTGTTTGTGAGGTACCGAAGAACGTGCAGGTCACAAGATCCCAGGTAAATAATATGTAATAATAATAATCCTTGCATTTTGATACAGCGATTTTCACGTATTCTAGACGTCTCAAAGCGCTTCACAGAATATACCGTAAAGTGAATTGACTGTGTATTCTTGTGGGCGAAACGCGGCAGCCGATTGCGCACAGCAGCGTCCCCCCACAAACAGCCGTGGATTGAAATGACCAATTTTATTATTGTGTATTGTTTTGGGGAGGGATTATTATTAGGCATGTGTGTGTGTGTGTGTGTGTGTGTGTGTGTGGAGTAAGGAAACTTGACCTGCCTGGATTCAAACACAGGTCTCACTCTTTTAAGGCGAGCGCTCTAACCAGAGCTACAGGTCTCCGGGGGCAGGGAGTTATCCCACTCAGCTCCTGTTAACCCTGCAAGCCAAAGCCCTAATGGATTGGGTGGTCCCAGCTAGACAAGCAGTGGGAAAGCTTGTCTGTGGGGTTTTAGATGGTTAAACCTCCAGCAGTTACCCCCCCGCCATACCCACCCAAGCCTTGGGTCTTGCCAACCTGCCAGTAATAATAGTAATAAATATAGTAATCCTTACATTTATATTGTGCTTTCCACATCCATCGACGTCTCAAAGCGTTTCACAGAATACAACAATGTCCCAAAATAGCGGCCAGAGCGGGGAGGGGGAGGTGGGGTGGGGGGGGGAGGGTCGAGGTAGGGAGAAGAAAAAGTTTGAAGAAAGGGGGGAAAAGAGGGTAGCGGCAGAACTGGTGTGAAAACAAAATTTGGTTTAGAAATGCTGCAGTCATCCTCGTCAGGTGATTTGAATATGGTTGGAAATAGGCAAGGCATAGAGCTTCCTCTGGTGTTCACTGTCTATAACTACAAGGGAAACCAAGTTGTAATAATCTTTGCATTTGATATTGTGCCTGATCACGCCTTCGAGACTTCACAGAATATACTGTAAGGGCAAATTGACTGTCTGTATGTGGGCTAAACGCAGCAGCCAATTGTGAAATAGTCACGGGTTGAAATGACCATTTTCTTAGGTTTTTTTTGAGGGATTATTATCAGGCGTGTGGAGTAATAAAACTTGCCCATGGTTTCGCCCTGACCAGGAATCGAACCCGGGTCTCTCGCTTGTAAGGCGAGTGCTCTAACAAGTGAGCTACAGGATTCCAGTTGTCATGAAACATCAGTAAATAAAAATCTTTCAAAACATCAGTTTAAACGCAAAAAAGCTATTTGGCCCATTTAATTTCACCCCTCCTTCACATCACATCAGTTTCAAGCTTTGAGATGTCTCGAAGACGTGGTAAGGTGCTATCAAACACAAGAATTATTATTAACATTGTTGATATTTTAAAGGGAGTTAACTGGCCACATAATAGGATCTGAGAATCATCATTTACTGATGTTTTTCTATACAGTATATACTTTAACCTTTAATAATAATTAACCTGGAGTTCAACACCAGTGACAATTAGTAAGTAGCAAGTCATTTGCATTTAGACGCTGCAGTAGAAATACACTAGTGTAGTTTCTATTTCCGGACTGCCTCTATGCGGAAACGTTCAAAGAATAATTAAGCAAGACACCAGAGTTCGAATAGAGATTTCCAAGTCCACATTTGGAGCTTGTGGGGGCAGTTCAATCGAACACAATTTCCCGTTTGAACATTTTGCTGTTGTGGCCACTAACATGGATTTGCAGCTCCCGCCTGTCAGTCTAGTTCTAGTGATTTGAACAGCAGATCCATCATCGTGTATCTACCATTGAATTGATAAGACGAGAGTCCTTTTTGGTCCCGTTGTTAATTTTCTGTGCTCTGGGAATTCTTTTTAAATGTAGTGCGTTGAAAGTTCATGATACCGCACACACACACACACACACACACACACACTGACTACGCAATCTGAGCTGTGGGAAGCAGCAAGTTATAAGAGTTCAGTGGCTTCTCCGCAAAAAAATAGAAAAGTAAATCAAGTGTAAAAGTCACTCCAACGTTGCTCCCACACACAGCGACACGTTCCAGAGTCCCACTGAAATAGCCATTCTGTTATTCCGCTCAGCTGTGAAACAGCCCAACATCCCCACATGGTAAACTCAGCAAACAATTACCATTCCAATCACATCTTATCGTTTGTAAATAACAGTATTGTGAACTCGATTGCCACAAATCACCCTCCACAATAGCAAGGCGGAATTATTTCACTTTTGTTCTGCCAAACTCCAAACGTTTAGAAGAATCCTTATTTGCAGCTCTCATACTGAAGGTTTCTCTGTTTCCCCGTGATTGCCAAACAAATCATTTACATTTTTTGCTAAAATCAAATGACAAACAAGTTTTCACATATTGCACCTAGAATTTGTGAATATAGTGTTGAAGACTGACTTAGCTTCAGCGCCCAGTCAGTCACAGCTGTGTTCTTCATTGCTGAAGTAACAATACTGGGTATTGATAAGATTGCTAAATTTGTTGGGTTGGAAACACAGTAACACTTTTGTATTGAAAATTTCAAATGTTAATGTAGTTTTATTCTAGGACTGATTAGCACCACTGTTCGCAATTGGCTGGTGCATTTCACCACATAATATAGTCACTCCACGTTGCAGTATATCATTTGAAGTACTTTGAGTTTATCATTACTTGTAATATTTAAACTGCAGCTCCCCAACAATCTGATCAGAATTTAAGTGATTGAAACACTACTAATGCAAAAGAGTATTTTTCCCACTTGCAAGATGTAATTAATAGCTATTCAGCTTTGACATGAGAGTGCACAAATACATTTATAAATCACTTAAAGGTGTCATTTTCAGATCTGCAGTTTGGGTGAGGCCGCTAGGTTGAACACTGAAAGTGAAGGTCGATGTTGCAGCTATAGAGCATGCAAAACTGAAAATTAATCAAACACCTTGTGTGGCAGATCCACTGGAATATCGACACCTAGAAGAATGATTCAAAATACTTTTAAATGTTACTGCATATTAATAGGCCAGATTAGGGCTTGCTGAAAGTTTATTTCAATAGCACAGATAACGATAAAGCAATTCACAAAAGCCAAACTCTTACAGATTACAAAAATATGTACAGATTTGTGGATCCCCAAGATAGTGAGCACCACCACAGATGTTTCGGAAATGTTGCTGAATTCTCCTGCGATTGTCACCAAAAAGGCTGAGATGCTTGTTGAGATTAACCAATTAACCATTGAAAACACCTTTAAATTTATTACTTGAATAAAAGCTTGCTGATATAAAAATATTAACCTGTATAATAGTACACTAATAATAGCACATTTATAAAAGTACTAAAATAGTAGAGCACCACTATTTTTCAAAATATTTCCACATAAACGTTAACTTGGCAGTATTTTTTTAAAATCAGTTGTAACTTGAGGTATTTCGCAACACATAAATTCTCAAATTGTTGCATTGAAATTGTTAATTGATTTTACATGTTGCTTAGGAGGATTTCGACAGCCACCTAATTTCTGGTAATGCCATGAATGGCAGTCTTGGTCTGAATTAGGGGCAGTAAGGAAGAAGTGTCACTTTCCAATACCATTTGAAAATCAATTACACTGCATTAGAAGTGTCATGCAGATATGATTTTGTGACAGAAAGGTTTACATTCCACTCATTTATAATAAACTGAAAGTGTGTATTTATAATATCCCAGTATTTATAATAATAATTCTTGCATTTGATATAACGCTTTTCACATCTTCTAGATGTGTTGAAGCGCTTCACAGAATACTGTATTCTGTAAAGTGAATTGACTTTATATTTGTGGGCGAAACGTGGCAACCAATTGTGCACAGCAGTATCCCGCAAACAGTCATGGATTGAAATGACCAATTTATTGTAGTGGGTTTTTTTGAGGGATTATTATTAGGCATATGGAATAAGGAAACTTGCCCAAAGTTTCGCCTTTCTGGATTCAAACACAGGGCTGTAAGGCGAGTGCTCTAACCACTGAGCTACAGGTCTATAGGACAAGTATTTACACACATTACAATATACCAACATACTGTTGTGTGAAGTAAGTCATGGCAATCGTAGTAATTTTGTATTTTGCAACTACGGTGTATGTCCTTGTCCCCTCTCCCACCGAAAAGAAAACACTGTAGTATATTACGGGACATCCTCCCAATGTGAAGGGTGCTATTTAAATGTATCTCTTATCTCAGGCTCTTAATTCTGAAAATAATTAGAATTTTTGTTGACTTCCTTGCAATTCTGCTTTCAACCAAATCAAATGCAGCTTTCAGTACTTCGGAAATAGTCTCTCCTGTCAAGACCATCTTATTTGAAAGGCAACAGTATTTAGGTCTGGGGTGAAGGGAGAAACCAAATGGGAAAGAAAACAATATGAAACAACATATCCAAATCCACTTGAATGTGAATCCTGTTTATGTTTCTGTTTAACAATTTAACTTTCAACAATCAAGACTGATATCGATAGTTTTATATTCAAGACTAAGATTGGTAGTTTTTTTAAAAAAAAGCTAAAGGGATTAAGGGGATACGGTGGGTAAATGGTATCAGGACAGAAGGTCAGTCATGATCTTATTAAATGGCGGGACAGGATCAAGGGGCCGAATGGCCTACGCCTGCTCCAACCTCTTATTTTGCACAAGTGATAGTATTCAGTGAAGTTGGCAGGTTAGACATTTAATGTAGATGTGTGTACTGTGTACCCTATATAGTTTCAGTAATATTTCAAATTTGCAATATCCTCTTGGAATGTTCTATTGTAATCAGACTGATGTATTATTCTACTTTTGTTCCTTGCCTAATGCTAGACAACAGCACCAACTCACACTTAAAATCAGTAAAAGGTAATGTGTGAATGTGCATACACCCATTTTGAGATATTTGATCCTTTATACTTAAGTTCATGTGGCAGAATACTCACTAAAGCTTTGGTAAAAATTGTATGTATATGAAACAAATTATATCAGTTCATATATCTTATGAAACAAACAGTGCAAACAATTTAAAATAAACAACTTCTCGTATATACAAAACACTGCACCACAACATACATCCTAATAGAGCTTTAGTTTGGGTAAAAACTCGAGAATTTTACTAAATCCATAAATTGTTGTTTAAGATACAAAGTCGTACGGTTGGTTATGATTTCCAAAATAACTCCAAGTAGAAAGTTTGTGGTGATTATTTAAAAGCAGAATAAGTTGTTCTTCTGTCTCAATAATTTATTTTGTAGTCAATTATTATAGTCACTAAAATTGTGTTGGTCCCTGGATTATTCTGACTACCCCTTAAGCAACTAGTTACATACTGTATAGAAATGTTTTGAACACAAAGTTAATGAAATCAGATTTGTCGAGATCACTTGAGGGGCCGAGTTATAATGCTAAAGCACCCCCATTCTTTCCTAAAGTAAGAAAATAATTTTATAGACCACCATTACATTTGGACCATATTGTTACAGGTCACTTGGTTAAAACAAATTGCTCAATTTCTTTTTTTTTTGCCAATTCCTTCTCCTGAACTCACCAACTCTTTGCTGGTATACCACTGGTATTAATTGTGCTTACGGATTCACTTAAACGAGAATTATTTTCTAAAGTCCAGAAACAAGGCCGAATAAGTGACCCTTGCAGCATAGAATGGGAAATTAACCTGATACAGTATATATACATAATTAGTTGAAACTACCTGCAGACAGTTTCTTATCTTCAGGCTTGGAAGGAAGAAAAAGAAACACAAAATCTCAGAAATAACTGATCTGACGAAGGGTCGTGGACCCGAAATGTTGACTTACTTTTCCTTTCTCCATAGATGCTGCCTGACCTGCTGAGTTTCCCAGCCATTTCTGTTTTGTCTCAGAAATATAAACTCTTTGCTTCATGGCAAAGTTATCGATTTTTAAAAAAATAAAAAGCTAGCATTGTGTGCTATACCTTGCTTCTGATTTCCATTGTGATGATCAGTGAAACCCAACACTTGGATCGGAAAAACAAGGCAATGAAACAAAGCTCTGATCCTAGAAAACTCTCATAAATTTAAACTGCTAAAAAGTGGCATTAAAAGGTTCATTTCGGGAATTATTACGTTTCTTTCACTTCCTTGGTTTATTTTGTTTGACTAACTCTGCTCCTATTAAGCGAGATATTCTGACACTTGAGCAATTGACTCAGAATAATTAACTTTTAGGCTCTTTAAGTGACGAGAGTTCAAATGGCCACTAATTTAAAAATACTTCTATCAAAATGGGCACAAATGACAATTATACACAACTATTTGATACAGTTGGAATATTTGCCTTTCGTCCTTTTCTTAAAAAAAATTACGGATAAGACAATTATAAGAACAATAAGCCACATATATTTTCTGTACAGACTAGATATGACTTTCATACACTACACTCTCAATTTTATTTGCTGTGTGCACTTTGGGCAAATTATCATCCCCGTGTTCAAATTGGCTGCTTTCGTGGGACAGGGTATCAATGCTCAGTTTTTCTGACTGAGAATGTACAGACACCTGAACGGCAATTCCCTGACAATCCTCGTGCATGAAGGAGTCATCGGACTCTCCCGCTGGCGAACTGCTGCGTTGCATTTCAGATTCTATAGTGTAAATCTCATTGTTACCTCCGATCGCTTGTCCTCGTTTGTTTTCTTCGGCCATGGCCTGTTCGGCTTCCTCCATCCGGACGGCTTCGATGATCTCCTCCACAAAGGCTCTACAGTTCAGGATAAGCGGCGGCAAAGGAATGCTGCGAGCAAGTTCCTCGATGTATCTGGCGAACTCCATCGTCTTAAACTGAGTGACTTTGGCCAGCTCCAGTGTCTTTGCCGACGTGATGATGGGAATGCGTTTCGCAATTTCAAACGCTTTCTGCAACTTCTCTGCTCCTTCCATCCTGAAGAACTCGTTGATGGCTTTTTCGGTTTTCCTGAGGTGGCTGCTCATCATACAGAGGCGGGTGATGTTCAAAATCATAACGATAGTAAATGCAATGAGGCAAATGATCATGTAATAAATACCCATGTCGCCTGTGGTGAAGACGACACGCAAGGTGATGGTGTAGTTCAAAGTGCCGTGAGTGTTTGTGGCCACACACGTGTACCGACCTCGATCGGCAAAGGTAATACTGGTGATGTTCAGCTCTCCACTGTCCAAAATCAGCCATTTTCCACCTGTGACAGTAAAGAACAGACAAGTCAAAATTGATTCAAAAGATCATGCATTACGCAGGGTTAACCTGCGGAAGATTATGTTAGGCTAAAACTTTGTTCAAGTGAATTAATTGAATGACTTAAAACTACATTCTTTTCAAGGATTATTATAATTTATTGTAGATGTTTGTAGTCTTCCAATAAGCAGACGCCTCCTTTTTCAAAACGCAATCAATGCTTTTTATTTACCTCAAATACAATGTTTTTCTTTAATTTCATAAATTGTAGCAGCTTCTGAGCAGCGTCTAACATATTTCTAAAGTAAAGGATATGTGAAAAACTGGGATCAGCCATTTCCCTCCTTCAAAAGCACAGCAACGCACCACTCTCCACTTGCGCAAACATTTCATATGCAGACTACAGTATAACATATGCATACTTTAAAACTAACAAGTTGCCATTAAGCAAGATACTATATGCCATTAAGCAAGCAACAATTTCCTCTCAAGTTGAGTGGCCTGGCACATAAGCTATTTACCTCCTTCTGTGCTTTCCTTGAGTAGATTTCCTTTCGAGTTATACCACAGAATATCATGGAACTGGCTGCCGTTTACACTGCACTCTATTAACACACTGGTTCCTTCCTTCACAATTAGGTCATGGTGTGCCGCTGAGTTTGTATGAAAACGAGCTACGGTACTGATCTTTTCCGTAATGACGAAACTGTCATTTGCCCCATTATCTAGCGCGCAAACAAGAGCGCAGCAGATAAATAGCAAAGTTGGCGCTAAACAGGACTTCATTGAAAGGCAAGGAGATTGTCAGCTTTCACAGCAGGACAAGTCCAGTTACTGGTGGGAATCTGAGGTGATGGGATGCAGCATGCCTATCCGCGCTTTCTGGTGAGAGACTCAAATCACTCCAGCTCCTGAAGTCAAATTTGCGTTGCCCACATCCAAGGAGAAAGGCCACTTTCCGATCCACGCCGGTAGAATCCACCGTCAATCAAAACCTGTAAGCAGAAAGGCAGAGGTCTGGGTATCCATTATCAACACACTGTCAAAATACATACTCGTAAATCGATCAAACCCGTCAGATTGTGGGACGTTCCCCCCCCGATGTGAAAGGCGCGATCCCGATGACATTTTGTTTGTTTGTTTGTTTGTTGTTTTCCTGTAGCACAGCGGTTACAGCCCTCGCCTCGAGAGCGAGCGCGGATGTGGGTTCGATTCCCGTGGGGGGGTGGGGGGGTAGGTAGGGGAGAAACCTTAGTCCAGGTTCTTTACCCCCAATTTACACACACACACACACCTCAGTTTACCGAGCAGCAAACAATAATAATAATAATAACAATAATAACACGACTGTGTGTGTGTGTGTGGGGGGGGGAAACGCCACCGCGCGCAATCAGCTGCCGCCTTCCGCCCGCAAAATATATCCAAGTACAGTACAGTCAATTCACTTTACAGTAGAGTCTGTGAGGCGCTTTTGAGACACTTTGGAGAGTCCAGAAGACCTGATTAGGCGCTGGGTCAAAATGCAAGGATTAATAATAACAGGAACCAGCGACTGACCGACCGACTGACTGTCTGACCGACTGACTGACCAACTGACCGACCGACTGACTGACTGACCGACTGACTGACCAACTGACTGACCGACTGACTGACCAACCGACCGACTGACTGCAGGACAAGGGCCTTTAACAATGGCTTCGTTCCCCGTTGAGTGTCTCCAACAACAAGGAGGGAGAGGGAGGGAGAGGGAGGGAGAGAGACAGGCAGTTACCTGGATCCGCGGGTGGCCATCGGTGAGAAGGCGGAGGAGGAGGAGGCGGAGGGGGAGGAGGGGGATGTTGTCGTTGATGTGGTGACGGACGCTCCGGACAACACAAGAGCCAGCGGCGGGAAAGGCCCTTGGCGCATGCGCACTGAGAGCCGAGATGAACCGCCGTCGTGTGGGAGGGGCGGGGCGGGGCGAGGGGAGGATACGCGCACGCGCGCTGAGGGCTGTGGCTGGAGCTGCGCTGTCAGAGCATGCGCAGACAAGTCAGGGAGCGGGGGGGGGGAGCTGTCGGGCTGCGCGTTCAGAGCATGCGCGGTGAGCAAAGAGGCCGTCAGGGCTGTCTCTCTTTGGAGCATGCGCGGTGAACGAGGCCTGTCAGGCTGTCCCTTCGGAGCATGCGCAGTGAGTAAAGTGCGGTCAGGCTGTCCCTTCGGAGCATGCGCGGTGAGGTGAGAGGTTAGAAGGCGGGAGCGAGGGGGGGGGGGGAGAGGGACAGTGGGAGGGAGGGTTGATGGGGATGAGGTGAAGTCACTGTTGGGAGTTTTGTGGCGGCGGCGGTGGCGGTGGCGGAGACGCTCCTTTGTTACCACTTCCTGGTGGGGTGGGGGGGGGGGGGTCAGACGTGTCAGAGAGAGAGAGAGAGGTTGGGGAGGGAGGGAAGGGAGGCAGTGACGTGTCGGACTGTGCAGGCGGGGAGTCTGGGGGGGGGGGGGGGGCAGTTTTCAAACTTGTGGTGTTTGCTGAGAGAGGGCGCAGGCCTCGGGTGAGTCTTCACATCATCATCATCATCTTCCTCCTCACAGCAAAACTAAACCTTGCGTTTGATGTGGAGCCTTACCACGTCTGCCAGTTACTCTTGACTCAGCGCTTTGGGACGTCCTCCCGACGTGAAAGGCGCTATATAAAGTGTTGTTGTGGTGGTGCTGGTGTTGTTGTTGTTGTTGTTGTGGTGCTGGTGGTGTTGTTGTTGTTGTGGTGGTGCTGGTGTTGTTGTTGTTGTGGTGGTGGTGTCTCGAAGCGCTTCACGGGAAATGCTGTAAAATAATAGTAATAAATAGTCATTAACTCTCATTTTGAATTCGTCGCGCTCCTCCACATCTTATCGACGTCTCGAAGCGAAGTTTCCTTACTTGCCCTTACCCCAGGCGTTCGCCCTGACTGACTGACGGACTGACCTGGGGTGGTGGGGGGGGAAGGGAATCGAACCGGCAGGTCCTCTCGCAGAAGGCAGGTTTTGTCGTTCACCCCCCCACCCCCCTCCGTGTCCCTCTGTTCCACCATCGGTGGCTGCGCTTTCAGCAATTCCTCTCAGGAACACTCGTTAACTCCCTCCCTCCCTCCCTGTCTTGCCTCCTTTCTCTTCGATCGTCCAGGCCTGGCCTCGTCATCCTCTCCCAGCTCCCCCCCCCCCCACCCCCCCCCCCCTCCTCCCTCACCACCCTCCCCTTCCTCGCTCAGAGTCGTGTTGGTCACTTGTCGAGTGCTCTGGGCCTCTAACCTGCGTGAAGGGGCGCTGTGTCAATCAATGTTGACGAGGAACTATACCAAATGCAAGGATTATTATTATTATTATTATTAAGAGGCTCAGTCGCGCTGTGAAGGGTGCCCTAGGCACTGGGAGCTGTCAGGCCTTCTGAGTGCAGCTCTGGGCTCAGACCGATTCCTTTACGTGCTTGATATCCTAATGTAATGTGCGTGTTCATTGTAATCTTTGCACCTGCTTTATCTCAGTCACCGGGTTTCGCCCACAAAATATACAGACAGTTCACTTCACAGTATATTCTGTGACACGCTAGTGAGATGCCTCAACAATGTGATAAGGCTTTGTATCAAACACATCGATAATTATTATTGTTGCGTTTATTTTTACCCGTTTATTTGATAAATCAGCCGCTTCTTTCCAGAAGATTTGGGCCTACGATAAATCACTTTTATTGTGTTTTTTGGTGCGGAAGGGAAGGATTATTATTGTTTTTTTGATTCATTACATTGTCTAGAGCCGAGATCAAGCACAGCCGTGCCAAAATGTCTTTCTTCATGAGTCTCTTTGTGGATGGTAACATGGTGACAGATTCAGTCTTTAGAACATAGGACAGTATGGAGCCTGAGATGGTCACCAATTTATGTGTTTGTAGGTATGTACCAGGATGTCAGAAATGGAAGACATCGGGACAACTGGGGTATCTGATCATAAGGCAATCAGACAGGAAGACAGACCCAGCAGTGATGATATAGATACGGAAAGAGACCAACCTCATGATGTACAATTAACGCCTCGTTCTGAGATGGACAAACAAGATGCAAATGGTGACAAAACAGTGGTTTCCGAGCCTGAGCTCACTGACAGCACATCTGGAGACAGCGCGGGCGGAAGGAGGGAGGCCGTTAGCATGACCAGAAAGCGACCAGAGTCAAAGGGACCCACCCAAGCCGTGGGAACCGAACATCAGCCTTTAGGGGAGGCTGAGAAGGTAAGAAACACTACAGCTATAGCTCTTACAAAATACTTGGATGCCAAATCAGAAATGACAGGCTCTTTCAGACATCCTCTCAACGGGAAATATAAATATTAGTTGTATTGTCCTTATTGTATGTCATTTTGTTGTTGTATTGTAGAGAAAGGATAAATTTTCTTTGAAATGAAGCGATAACCACGGTTACCCAAACGCATCTTTTCCACTTGCACAGGAATCCTCCAGTCAAGCAGCAGGAAGCTGGGGCTACTGGGGAAATTGGGGGAAATCGCTATTGTCGACAGCTACAGCCACGGTTGCATCTGTTGGTGAGTTTATTGGTTTCCTGCATGAGAATATTTGGTAAACTTATTTACAAACCATTGCTTCACTTGACAGAAGTAAAGTAACTGCACCAAATAAGAAAGACATGGAAATATGTTATATACACATTTATTACAGTATTTATTGCAGTTAGCAGACTGATTTACTTGCCTTATTCCCTTATTTTTTATTTAACCAAATGGGTTGTTGTCTCAGCTTGTTTGATGTTACGGATTTTCATTGTGTTTAGGCCATGGCATTTCTCAAGCGATTGAAAAGGCTGAAACGTCTCTTGGAATTCCCAGCCCTACAGAAGTTTCCGCAGATGTAAAACTGCCTGATGGAAAGGAAGGTGGGTCAGAAGTACCAGGGTTTTTCCCGATTCTCAAAAACAATTCAGTTTATTTGCTAGAAATGTATAAGTCTACGATATTAAGATGAGGAAACATCGGAACCTGTTTATTTCTTAAATGAGGAACATCTCCGAACACGTGTACAGTATAATTATCAACAATTATCTGAAAAACCTGCAGCTTGAAGTGAGTAGGGAGTTAGTCTAGTCAAACCTGGATGTGGTGAGATGAATGTTAATGAGGGTCTTAGTGGCCTGGGATAACACTGGCCTAATATATTCAAAATATAAGCAGCAGAGAGACTTTCGGACTGAAAATAATAAGTGATAGTGAATATGCTGCTGGGCTTCAATCAAAGGCTTTTAATGACTTCCTGACTAATGAAACAAGTAATGCCAGATTACTACGGACAGAAAGAAGCTGTAGGTAATAGCCTTTCCTATTCAAATTGTGCGACCTTCAGGGATTTGATGGATAAGTATCATGCTTTCTTTTAGCAAGAAACTTTGAATAAGAACGGCTACAGAATGTTTACCAACAGCTGCAGTCTGTTTATCTGTAAGCATTTGTCTCCTGCGCTTCAGGTGACGTGACGGATTGCCAAAAAATGTCAACTGCGAGGCTGATTATCATTCATAATTTCCAAGCAATTCCTTTCTACTCCCAAATATAATAGAAAACAATGTTAGCGGCAATCTATTTCAAAATAATTGGAGCAGATAATAATGTGGAAGCAAGTAACGTAAATGCAGTTTGGATGTCATTGCTAGAGATGCCATAAGCGCAAGAAAAAAGCTCCAAAACGCAATTGAATTTTGCAGTGTTATTGTGGGCTTAATGCTGATTTCTAAATGCTCCGGAATCCGTTCTAATTATTGTTGCAATATTTTCGAATACAGCCGAGCTCGAGGAAGCTGAGAGCAGCCCTAAAGCTCAGAGTGAACCATCCTCCCCGACCAGTGGGGCGTTTGGAATGTTTTCTACCATCACGAACGCAGTGCAGAGCACAGTAAGTAACGAGTGTTTCATTTTTTTTACAAAAAAGACAGCTTGGACTCCACAAATGTCTGACGTTATGAGGTATATTTCCAGGTTTCACCAGCGGCTAGCCGCTAAAGTAAAGATGTTCCAATGTGCGAGTGTTGTTTACCTTGATGTTTGTAGATGTTTGAGTCTGTGAAATCGTGAAGCTGTGCTCACGTTGAGTATAATCACCAGCACAAACTAGTTGGGCGGAATGACCTTTTTCCATACATATCATTCTGTGTATCTTTTTTTTTGTACTTCACTTGCAGCAGATTAACTGGTGTAAGTACGAGAAGTGTACACTCATAACATTACCAGAGATCTCTTTATTTACAAATGTATTAGCCATATGGGTAGATGCGATCCACACCATAAATGTTCCAAGTACAGTAGCGTAACAGCAATTTGTGTTCTATTGTTACTGAGCCTTGAATAACTCAACTATCCCTGTTCTTCATGGCAAATCTACATCGCAAGTGTTGACAGTCTTGTTTAATGCACTTTCAGGGCATAACTGTACTAAGTGGTGGTTTGGATGCGCTTGAGTTCATTGGTAAAAAGACCATGGATGTACTTGCAGAAGGAGATCCTGGATTCAAGAAGACAAAGGGACTGATCAATAGGAATGCCACATTGTCTCAGGTACGCCCTACGCTTTTGCTTCAACTGTTGGCAGTCCTTTAGTGAGGTTAGTTCCAGAGCTGACTTACGATTGACTGATTCCCAACCACAAAATTAGCAGAGTATCTATATAATGGATCTTTTAAAATCATAAAAATATTGTCATGAAAAATAGCAATTGGATTGTGAAAGGCCATGTGTTTTAATCTGCTTTAACCCTCCTTCCCCCCCCCCCCCCCCCATTCCTTTTTAAAACTGATTGTGTTTCTCGTCCTCTGCAGGTTCTACGAGAGGCAAAAGAGAGAGAGGAGCTGCTTGTGGCTGATCAGGTTTCTGAGGATACAGAAAAGAAAGCCCATTATGGGATGCTGTTTGATGAGTTTCAAGGGCTTTCCCATCTGGAAGCTTTGGAGATATTGTCCAATGAAAGTGAGGGAAAGGTAAATGTCCAATGAGGAACTTCACGCTCGTCACAGTTTGTGACTTTGTTTAGACGGTTAGTGACGTTTTGTGTTCTCGGGAGAGCAGAGAGAGAGAGAGAGTGCTTTTCATTTCCAGATACCGGGAAATACATATGTGGACTCTCAATCTGGTTTAGTTATTCTCTTAAGCGTGGTAATGATTTTCTCGTGTTTCAGACACCCGGCTGACCAAAGAAAGTTCTCGAAATCTTCATTTTATAGACAGATTATTTATGATCCAAAAAAAGAAAGCTGTAGTGGAAACTGGGCATTTCTAACCTGTGATCTATTTTCAACTTGCAGCTAATTCTTTATCGTAACTCGGTTTCCGTTGCGTTTTTTTAGGTAAAATCAGTGCTTCACGCTCTGTCCGGAGAGGATTTGGAGAATCTGAAAGAAGAGCTGGAAGCCATCAAAGAGGCGTTCTCACTGGGGGAATTTGATGAAGAGGAGGAGGATGAGGACAAAGGTGAAGTGTATCCTGTAGCAAGTAATATAAATAATAATATATAAACGTCAAATATATGTTGGAAGTTTGAAAATTTGTGAAGTTAGCTCATCTTTACCTTCCAACTAATTGTAAGGTAAAGATATTTTAACTATAGCCAAAGTTTTGATTTTTATTTCCAAATTAAGAAGCAAAGAATTATTTCAACTCAACATGGTTGCATTGTAGAGGGAATACCCGGGTTCTTATTATAAAATACTAAGACTTTTTTTGATTTTCAGGAGATGATGGCTCCGAGTTTGTAAAAGAATTGTCTGAGCTCTTATCAGAGCTGAATATAGCAACAACATCTGATAAACTTTGCAAGGTAATTTGAAACTCAATTACTGCAATTGGCTTATCCGTTTGATATGTTTTGGTCATCTATCCCCTCTCATCCCTATCCTATCCCCTCTCCATCCCGACATGAAAGGCGCTCTATAAATGTAATATTGTTGCCGCCAATGTAAAAGCACTTTGAAAGGTATTATTTAAAATTGCAAATATATACTTTTGAGCTGCGCTGTAATTGATTCAGGAAGTTATAATCTTTGGTACTCGATACCTATGACGTTAATGTTTGTTTCAGGCGAGAAAGAGTGCCCATGACAGGATTACCGAGGCAGGCAATGCCTTGTCTTCACAACCAGAAGAGAATGAGCCAGAGAAACAAGGACAGGGTCAGGGAGCTGAAGTCAAACCTGGTGACTCACACAAAGTTCAGAAGTATTCAGTGGAGGTATGTGCAAAATGTGGGGACGCTGCCGTGCGCAATGGGCTGCCGCGTTTCGCCCACAAAATATACAGTCAATTTGCTTTACGGTATGTATTTTGTGAGACATCTCAAAGACACGATAAGGCGATATATCAAATGCAAGTATTATTATATAATGTGACAAGTTCTTGTGTGTCCGTACTTTTTTGTAGAACATCCACACGTCTGCCATTCGGAGCCTAGCAGAACTGACTGCTCGATCCATTGAACAGTTCCATAAAGTAGCAGAACTCATCCTCCATAGCCAGGACACAGGCTTAAAGGCACTGGATCATGCCAAGACCCTCTCGAAGTACGAAACTCTAGTATCAATGTAATTTTGTTGTTCCTGTCTGCCAGTTTTATCTAATGGCCAGAGAAGCTCACTTGTGAATTTTTATTTTGGGTCAGTTCGTACACAGGAACAGGAGGAGGCCGTTCAGCCGCTCAAGCCTGTTCTGCCATTCTATAAGATCGTGGCTGGTCTGTACCTCAACTCTCAATTAGGAGCAAGTGGGGAAAAGAGAGATTTTCAAAGCATCCAGTTTACTTACCTCACTCATTTTCACCGCTAGATGGAGCTGTGAAGTTCCAATTCAAATTCATATATTGTAACTGCTATTACAAAATAGCCCTGCAGTAAGTACATAACCCAAACTGATGGGATAAAATCTCTGCTGGCCTGAAGGGTTGGGTGGCCTTGATGTGCTGCTGCTGGGTGATGAGCAGGGGTGTTTTTTGAGGCCGGGGCAGTCTCCAACACTGAAGGGACTTCTGCTGTGCTGTGCTTCCTGACGTCAAATGATTTTACCATGATATTCAAAATAGAAAACATGTTCCATTCCTCATAACTGACAACCCTTAAAAAGACAAACGAACAAGGGGTTTTAATTAAGCATTTTTGTTGTGTTCGTTTCTGTTACCAAAACGAACACAAATAAATAAATTGGTCATTCAATCCACGGCTATTTGTGGGACTCCATTGTGTGCAGTTGACTGTCGTGTTTCGCCCACAAAATATCGAGACACTACACTTATATATATCTACACTTTGCCTGCTTCAATCCCTTTGGCTTGCCCTCTCTTTCCCCATTTTCCGGTTGCTCCTGAAGACCTTCCTCTTCAACCATGTCTATAGTCACCTTCCCCCTCTCCCTCTCCCACCTTCCCCCTCTCCCGGCTCAGCCTCGGGCAGTATCTAAATTGTTATATTCTGTGAAGCACTTTCAGACATCTCGTAGTCGTGATAAGGCACTACTGTATATCAAATGCAAGTATTATTATTTTCTTTTGCAGAGTGACTGTTGTATTATGTAAGGAAGTGGCCTCTCTTTCAAAACAATTTACGTACTGTTTGACAGCTCTTGGGGTAAGAATATTTTCCTCATGCTGTGTTTGTTTATTATGTACTTTGTTTAGATTTGAATAGGATTTAATTTAAAATGTGCTGTCTTTGTAGCAAGAAATAAGAACTCTGTCTTCCCCATGACATTATAATGTCAGAGTCAGGATCACTGTTGTTTTCGAGCTGGCTGTGCTCAGTGATGAATTGGCTCCCTCAAAGGTTCGGGATTTTAGATTATGTCCTAAAATATAAAGTGTCTTTATTTTCTTTACAGGCTACAGAGAAAGTGGAAGTTCTGAATCCTTTAATTACTGGAGTATTTTTGGAGGTAAGTTTTACTTGATCAGTCTGTTTAAAAACTTTTCAAGAAGTTAACCTAACAATATGAAATCCAAACAGAATTGGTTATTTTGAATTTTAACCTTAAGTTAATAAATGAGGAATAATTAAAAATACGAATCACCCATTTATCTTTATAGACTGCGCAAATGTTGTGATCAGTAGCCAAAGCAAAATAAGACGTGCCATTTTGTAATCCCGAGTAAATTTCTCTTCCAGGCTTCCAATAGTGCAACCTACATCCAGGATGCATTCCAACTACTGCTTCCAGTTCTTCACGTTTCTCAGATCCAGTCTCGATCTAACACTACAAACCACTGAATCTTAAATTTGATTGTCTTAGCTAATTAAACTGCTTTGCATGAATGTTATTTCCACAAAAAAAAGTATCCTGGACAAGCCTAGATTACCTTAGGATGTATTATACAACAGGGGAATCATTTTAACATGGACTCTGGCTCGAAGGGTAGGAAGTGTTATCAAATGCTCAGAAGGAAACTTGCTCCTGCAACAGGGAAATAAATCAAACAAAACTTCAAATACTGTAACTTTAAAAGAATTGTGGCATTTGGAAAAGAGCATTTTCTGATTTTTTAAACATTTTCTCCCTTAAAAGTACTATTTGGACACTTATTTTATTCTGCAACAATTCTGACAATCTGATCTCAGCCATGTCGAGTCACACTAGTAATAATCCTTGCATTTGATAATAGCACCTTATCATGTCTTCAAGACATCTCAAAGCATTTCACGGAATATACTGTAAAGTGACTATTTTGTGGGTGAAATGCGGCAGCCAATTGCATACAGCTAACTGCAGTTTCTGCCTAAATAATAGATTTTATTAATTTAGAAATAATATTTAGAAAGCAGCTATCAGAGGCCAGAGTTCTAAATCTGTTTTGAGGTATTGATACAATGAAAAAACATGTATTGGATATTATAAATAATAAACTAGTTTCAGGTATATGTGAATTTGCCAAAATACAGTGGGGAATATTTTGCTCAGGGTTTTTTTTTGCTCTGCTACTTAGTGGCCAAAACTGCAACTAAACATGATTTTATTCTCATTATTACTCTAACCCAGTTTGTGTTTAGGTCAGCTAAACCTGGGGTAGGGTGGGAAATTGATCAGCTTTTGCTTCCAAGCAGTGTTAATACTTTGATAAATATTAAAGAAAGAACTACAGAGTTCAATGAGAGGCTTGTTTTCTGATTTTGAGTCCTTTGCCTCCTTGAAACATCGTACCGGTATTTAAAATGTGCGATCGTTTCCCTAGCTCCGTAATTAACAGGAGTTTGCAGTGGACTGCAGAAACTGGGTCTCTGCAAAGAACAGAAAGCGTTTGTGAGCATTGAGTAAATGAAGACTGTGTTGTTGCTATTATTCTTTCTATTCAAATTATATTATCTCTGGAACTATATACAATACAAAATTGCATTTGTATAGCTCCTTTCATGTCAGGGGGAACGTTCCAAGACTATTGCATATCAATACATACTATTTATTACCTTTGTTGCCCATTAGCGATTGTGAAATAAAATGACTTTTGCTTCAAATAGGACTCGTAACATAATTACCATTGGAGCAAACTCATTGCACATCACACTTTCAGTTGCAGGTAATTGGGCACAGATTAAATTTCAAGACCTTTACCTTGTGTTATAAATATTCTATATTTTCATGTAATGTCTGTGGTGTACATGTACATATCTCACAGCTTGTATAAAAAGAATGCATCAGATCTCTAATTTATTGGTTTTCATTGTGTTTTTTTAGCACTCTTTTTGATTTATGAGCCATTTAGAAAAAAATACTGCTTACAAATAATTTGTTCTCAACTAGTACCCTGAATTTTGTACATTTAAATTTTGCAGAATAGAAGTTAACTGAAGTTAACTTAGTTTTTGTGTGAAAGTTTGTGTGTTTTCCCTGGCCTATGGTCACTGTTACACTCCTGATACGATTTATTTCATAAGTTATTAAAAGTGACAATCTAGTAACATAATAATAATCTTTCTATTTGATAAAGCTTTTACATGTCTTTGAGATGTCTCAAAGCGCTTCACAGAATATACTGCAATGTGAATTGACAATTTTGTGGGCGAAATGCCCAAATATAGAATTTGGGAAACTTCTTGGTATTCAAATGTAACATGCTGTGTATTAGACAAGATGACTAAGTACGGAATGCAAACATCCAGTCTCTAACAGCTCTTTAGTTTGCAATGGTTAAAACTTTACATCATCTGAAACTGCCATTTTAAATGGTTACATGTGGTACACTGGGTATTAATTTGAACTATCCTAGAGATGCCATAATCTCAGTTTATGAATGTGTTGGTTTGTTGGTGGCTGCTGATTCAATTTAAGATGAATATTAAATTATATACTGTACACCAGATTCCTAGTGGTAAGCTGTTGGGTGCTGTGTGTGTGGGATCAAACAACCCAGTTGTGGAGTTTGAATACAACAACAGCCCATTCAATTATTTTTACATCTACAACACAATCTTGCATTTTATAGTACCCTTCATGTTGGATAATGTCTTAGAAAGCTCTACAGGTTGAGGGGGACAGTAGTGGGAGGTGACACCATGAGTCAAAGAGGTAGGTTTTCAGGTGGGATTTAAAGATACCTCTTTCAAACTATCAATACTGTCCTCAACTACCTGTATAGATTCCACATTACTTTCCCTCCCTACAGCGAAAAAAGGTCAATCAAAACTGTTAAGTCACTAATCATGAAAATCTTGTTAATCAGGATTTAACAACATTTATTTATATAGTACACTTCATGCAGAATAATGTCTTAGCATTTCATAAGAATGGTATATTCTGAACAAGAAGGGGCTTTAAGTTTGAAATTGACAGTCAGCTAGTCGTTTCTGCAGTTTAAACACCTAGAATTAATTACCAGGAGGGGTTAGTAAGATGAGGAGACTTGTGTAAGAAAACTCTTGATACTGTAATATATTTGGATGAGAGATTTTGTCTGCCTGCTCAGGTGGACATTAATGATCCTGTTCAAATAGAGAAGGGAGTTTCTCACAGAGGTCAACAATCCCTCAATAAAATTGGTTATTCACTTCATGGGACATAGCTATATGCAAATTGGCTTTTGTGTTTGCCCACAAAATACAGTCACTGCACTTTATAATACATCTTGTGAAGCTTTGAGAGTTCCTGCCGACATGAAAGGCGCTGTACCAAATGTTGGGATTATAATTATTAGTTACCCACAGCCATTTAAATAATTCATTCACATTTTTATTTTTATACTTGTACAACAGTTGTGTGATCATACTCTGAATTAAATGAAATTTATTACACTGTGTGATGCCATTGTGACCAGGACTATGACTCAATTGTTCTGTAGTCAGCTAAACTTTATGGGGGTAGTGCAACACGTATTAAATTTCTACAGAACCAAAGCAGCAAAAGTGACAGTTCCTTAAATTTACTGAAGTTATTTACAAATTCGCTAATATTCTAATTTGTCCTGCGCAGCCATGGAGCTAAAGATACTGGGTTAATTATCATAATTCACATAACTAGTACTATTTGGCACCAACCCAGCTTTGAAGTTATTCCCTGCTAGGAAGATGGGAGATATGGAACATTTACAATCAAATCTGTCTTCTAGGAGACTGTGCCAAAGTGGGCTTAATCTGAGTTAAGGATTGTTGGTGTGAAAGCACACTGAGGAGGCTGGTGTGGGGTGGTTACTGAATGCGGGTGACTGCACATGTTTACAAGCCACATTCCACCCGCCCACCTTTACAACTAAGTTCTGCATTGGTGTTTTTTGTTGAATAGCTTTTCAAAAATTAAGTTAAATTTAGAATGGCAGTGAATAAGTTACATCTGTTCAATCACAAATTACAGATGCATCTATAGAGATTGATATCCTACAGTTAGTGATAACTACTGAAAGATACCAGCTAAGGCAAAAAAAAAGGCTAAAAAGTCTGATTTTAGTTCAAGAAAAATCATGTTATTTCATTGCAATAGTGTCAGTTCAATAGCATTGGTAACAAAACAGTAATGTTGAAAGTATGAAGTTATGACTCGTCATTAGAATCATTTTTTTTCAGACAGAAATATCAGGGTTTTATATAGTCTGGCCCAAAAGGTTTCCAATTTTAAAATAACTCAGGAAACAATTAAAACGATTGATCTTATCAACAAACTCCCACACATGTAACAGCTTCAATGACTATCCCAACCCCCAGTAGGTTTATTGAGGTTTTCACACAATGAACGAGATAAGGAGTTCTACACAGTAGCCCTGTAAATATTAACTTTTGAAAAGGTTTCTTAAAAGATGTTGATCCTTATGTATTAAAGTTATTGCATCATTAAGTCATTTATCATGAGTAATATTTACCCATAGATGCTTTGTTTGAAGATACCGAGGGAGGTATAATTATTGTGTTGATCAACCTGAGTGTTACTATCAGGGAAATAGTATAACACTTTAGGCACTCAGGTCAGCATTAACACTTGCCAGTCATTCATCAAATGCGACCCAAACAATGGACCTTAAAACTGAACTCTAAAGAGATTCCACAAACCAACCATCCTTGTGGACTCCATCACAATATCTGGGTTGGATTTGAAATCAAGTCCCAGCATAGAAAGAATATTGTGCCATCCATGCCTTTAATAATCCCATCTTTTTTTTAGGCAAGTTGTGGTAAATTAGCTATTTCTACTAGTGTCACCCAATACAAATGAAGGTAAATAAATTCCTAGGAAATCAGAAATCTGGGCAGATAAATCCTGCATTTAAGACAAGCAAATATGATTTCCAATCCCATTGACATAAGTCAATATTAAGAGTCGATGGTTGTAAAACTTCAATAAAAATTAAAACTCTTAAGTATTTTAAACCAAATTATACCAATACTAGTTTTACTAACAATATCTGATTTATAAAAAAATCGAACTCCCGGCTTTACATGAAAAGGTACTTGTATATGTCACTCTTGATTTTCCACTTTTTAAAATAAACTGGGGGTGTATTACTACACCCCATTGTGTATCCTCAGTTTACCAGACTGCTTCAAGATTAAATCCAGTAGGATCTCTTAGCAATATTATGCTATTATTGGAGTACTAATACTCCTGTACAATAATTAATTAACTTTACATACAATTTACGTAAAACCTTTGAACAGTTACAAAGACCTGCTCTGGGTCTCGTTTGAACACAGGCCAAATTGCCTGAAATCTGCTAGTTTCATTTGGACAGAAGTCAGATGAAAGAACTAAACAGTAGTGGCTGCGTGGCTGTGCTTAATAAATACTGTGACTGTAAACTCAATCATGACATGTATACCAAATATTTGATGACTTCTCTATTTCTCGATACAGTACTGTGATAGGTAATAGCTTTCCCTCAGGGCACGTTCAAAGGAGATACCAATCACCATTAGCTGTAACAAATAAAACCAGGTAATTCCTTGTATCTGTCAAACCAGTCTGAATACTTAATATAAGAATGATGCATCAAATCCTCGTCTGAATCAGGCAATAGCAATTCAGTATACTATAGTACTGTTCAAGATGTAATTATCTTGAATGGAATCTCATCTGGTGCTAATGCACAATTTACTGACACAAATTTAGTTCAGTTGCTTATAACAACAAGAATGCGATAACTTTTTTGAAAAAAAAGAAATACATTTCCCCAGCCTGTGAAATTTCCATTTGAAACATTTTAAGTTTCAGAACTGAAAATGTAACGTTGGGAAAAGCTGTGCGCCAGCCACACTGGGCAACCTTAGCTTTCACATGGAGAGAAACTTACTCTTCATCACACTCAGATCTGATAATGATGCATTTATATCGTTTTTGTGGTGGGTCATCATGGATGTGAACATGAATGTCCCCATGCAGTTTGTGAAGCTCCAATATGGACTGGATAGTGCTGGACATAATGTCTGATGTATTACGTGAACTGATTCCAACTGCTGCTTTATGGGAGTGCGACACACGTGGAATATTTTCTGCTTGGTATTGGTTTGGGAAATCACTGTTCTCCGGTTCTTCCTTGATACCTTTACACAAGCCACCGGATCTCGGGGCGTCTTGTAAGCTGATCACCCGAGAGCGTCCAGTAACCTGACTGACACTATGGTGACAACGCAGACTGGGTTTGGAAGCAGCATTTGGTCTAAAATTCTGCACGTCGCCAGACAAAATATGCGGGGTTTGCTCTCTTTCAGATAGTCCACAGAAGTTATTCATATTCTGAAGATTTTTATTGCCTGATATTTGAGGAACATCTATTGGAGGGACAAAAGTGTCTACACGTTCCTGAGTTGACGTTTCACTCGGGCTGGGGTTAGTAAAATGATTATCGTTCGGTAGGCCATCCATTTGCTTCACAAGA
>CM068752.1:586133-644674 GCA_035084275.1 Hydrolagus colliei | reverse complement strand
TGGTGGGGGAGAGGGGGGGGGGGGGTGAGAGGGAGGGGGGGGTGAGAGGGGGGAGGGGGCGGAGTGAGGGAGAAGGATGGAGAGGGAGGGGGGGGGGGAGGGGGGCGGAGTGGGGGAGAAGGAGGGG
This sequence comes from Hydrolagus colliei, assembly GCA_035084275.1. NCBI lineage: Eukaryota > Metazoa > Chordata > Chondrichthyes > Chimaeriformes > Chimaeridae > Hydrolagus > Hydrolagus colliei. The sequence continues at coordinate 644,547 of CM068752.1, read as the reverse complement.
AGAGTGTAGGGGGGGGGTGAGTGGGGAAGAGGGAGGGGGGGGTGAGTGGGGAAGAGGGAGGGGGGGTGAGTGGGGGGTGAGTAGCTTTAACAACGACAACAACACTGGCATTTGACAATAGCGGCTTCTCACATCTCAGCGCCTGTGTCTTCGATATAAATCGAAGTTGTTGTTGTTGTGCCTGAAAAGACTTTCCACAGAATATACTGTAAAGTCAATTGACTACTGTGTGTGTGTATGACCGGTTAATTATTTTCGAATGGATTATTGTAGAAAATATGGTGTGCGACTGTTGTGTGTGTGTGTGTTGTGTAGTGATTTGGCTGGTAGGTAAATGGATGCAGTGCAAATGGTACGATGTGTTTGTCGCAGGACGCGGTGTTTTGTTTCATTTGATCTGCTTCACAGAAAAAAACAATCCGCTTTGTACAAACATGAGTGAATATTACAGCAGGAAGAGCTCTTAATTGTGAGGTGATAAACTGAAATTTTAAGATTTTATGTGGACATGCGCTGGAATAAGTTTAATACAGTACATGTTTCGCCCACAAATATAGAGTTAATTTTCCTAATTTCCTTCCCAAACTCTGAAGCGCTTTGGGACGTCGATAAGACATGGAAAGTGCTATATAAACTTAAGGAGTGATTCAATGTGTGATTCAATAGTTGAAGGAATGCAATCCTTTTCTTAGGAGAATTTTTTGTTTTTTTGCAAGTGTGGAAGGATAATTCCTGCAATTTAACTTGTTTCTATGTCAAGAACTGTTTCTATATTGCAGGTAAAAATCTTGTGGGGAAAATTGGGAGATTCGGGACTGGAACCTACATCAGTTTGCCTTCTTTGCCGTTCCTAGAGCCCTTCAGTCCACTTCAGAAACATGCCTGCGGCTGAAGAAGATCACAGTCAGATAATTCGCGAGGTTTGGGGCGAACAACCTTGAAGAAGAGATGAGAAAAATTCGCCTGATTATTCAGAAGTATAATTACATAGCTATGGTGAGAGATTTCAGTTCTGTTGAACCCACGGTGAAGATTTGCAACTGTCTAAATTTATAGGCCTTGAAGTATCATGGGAAAGTGGGTGGGTGGAGGAGGGGGGTGGGGGGATGGGGTAAGTAAGCAGGGTCTCCTTCGAACTGAATTAGCTTCAGGTTCCTATTTTGGCAACAAAATGTTAGAATTGTCAATTCTCTGGAAGTCTCAAGACTCCGGTTTCTGAGCCCGGTGTAGCACACGGCTTGAGTGGCGTTTCCGTGTGTGTGTGTGTGTGTGTGAGGCACGGAAAATCAGTGATGACCGAACACCTGAAAAAGTGACTTCACCTCCAAAAAATATGGGCCAGCTCCTCTACGTGGAGTTGGGAACACAAAACAACAACATTACATTGGTCGGGTGGACGTCCCAAGGAAGGCTCGTCCCGGTGGTGGGCCAGAGCCAATGAACAGGCCGGAGATCACTGAGCGGAGAGGGAGCGGACTGGTCCGTAAGGGGTTAGGAGATTGCAGAGGGTAGGGTGGCGCAAGGCTTTGAGAGTGAATGTTCATCTCAGATAAGCAGCCTCAGCTTTAAGAAATATTTTTGTGTCTCCCTCCAATTAGTTGATTTCAACTCTTCCCCCCCCCACCCCTCCCATAGTTTATTAACAAGTTAAATTATTTTAGGTCCCTGTAACGTTGGCTTTTGTTTGCTTTCACCACTAACAGGATACCGAGTTTCCTGGTGTTGTAGTCAGTGCCAATTGGAGAGTTCCGGAGCACTGTGGATTATCAGTACCAGCTCCTGAGATGTAATGTGGACCTGCTGAAGATCATCCAGCTGGGCCTGACTTTCATGAACGAAAAAGGTCATTACCCACCGGGCACCCTCCACATGGCAATTCAACTTCAAATTCAACCTCACGTGAGTGCCGACAATTAACCCACAGCGCTGCAGATGTTGTAACCAGTTAAAACATTGCTATCAAGTTAAAACTTGATAGCATATTGTGTAATAATGGTTTCAGCCACCTAGAAAATCAGGCAGTTCTAAGATTTCCATCCTCCTCCCCTTACTATTGATTCCTGATTTGTTACTGTTAAGGAAGCAATGGTATTTTAGTGACACAATATTGATGGAAACTAAGTAGGCTCCCTGCATATGCTCCCTGCATATTATGTTTATTTATCGATGTCACAAACTCTTGCAATTTGTGATTTAAATATTTTTGAAAAATCTGATTATTTGACGTGTAATTGTGGCAAAATAAGTTTCAATTCCCATCATTGAAACGAGTGGTTTATCTGTCCAAAATCTGCTGGTAATTTCATAACACAAAATATTGTTTACCTCTCACTCACTGCCTTAAGAGTGAGTGAGATGGTGAGAGGCACTGAAATGAACCAGAAACTACAGGGAATTTTGAAACCAAAGATTCACTGACACGTGCATTTGTTCACTTGGTTAGGACAGTTATATCAAAACTTACCTAGAGTATTTCACCACATGTTTACAATAAACCTTGCACATCAGGAGGATGTCTTAAAAGTACTTCACGGGATATACTGCAGATTGTAGTAACTGTACAAATCTCTTGGTCATTGTGGTTTATATTGAATGAAACTCAACTTTGTATTGGCCAATCACAGCTGCAGAGAATTTTAACTAATGGTTCACTCGCATCATTGGACACGTATGGTGATAAGTCAACTGTGTGGTGCATGGAAGTGCAGTTATACTTGTCCAAAAGAAGGCCTCAAATAATTCATCTTTAACTTGTTAACTCGCATAGATACCAATCTCACACTTCCTGATGAGAGATTCGCAATCTTGTCGGGTGGTGGGGTAAAATGACAAAGAATTCTTATTTTTCTCTTCAAGGGAGGATATGTACTCTCAAGACTCGATAGACCTGCTGAGAACCTCTGGGCTCCAGTTCAAAAAACATGGCGAGGAAGGCATCGAAACTTCTTACTTTGCTGAGCTCCTCATGACGTCTGGGGTCGTTCTTTGCGACAATGTCAAATGGCTTTCTTTTCACAGGTTGGTTTCTGAGGTTCTGAAAGGGTTTCTGTTTGAACCTGATCGATTTTATTCTCATTTTTCTTTCCCCTTTTTATGCTCCTCCTATCCTGAAATAGTTTGCCATTCTCCTCGTTAATATCGCAACTCGTCACCACTTCTCTTTCCTCCTCTTTTCTACCCCTACCTCCCCCCTCCCCCCCCCCCCCCACACAAAAAAAAACCTTGGAAATACTGCATGATGTGGGAGATTTATATATAATAAAATGTTAATTGGTGGAAGATAGAAAGCCAACAGTTTTTAAAGAGTAGCTTTTGCAAACTCTCACACTGGTCGCGAAATAATTCTTGTACGTACTTGTGAAGTAACGGCCCGGTAAACAATGGTGTCGTTGTGATTTATGATGAATCCTGACCCTGTATATGCTTTTGTTTTGTGTAGCGGATATGACTTTGGGTACCTGATTAAGCTTCTGACCCATTCACGCTTGCCTGAAGAGGAGCAAGAGTTCTTCGACATCCTGCACTTGTTTTTCCCCGCAATTTATGATGTGAAGTACCTCATGAAAAGTTGCAAAAACCTGAAGGTACGTAGGCATGTTAAGTTGAATGTAAATTTAATAGGAATGGGTGTCACCTAGTGTCCGGGCATTACATCGGTATAATTTTTCATATCGATATGCCGATATTGGAAATTCAAATATATCGGTATATTGAAACATTCTATATGAAAGAAAAATGTCGGTATATCGCAAATATCAGTATATCGTGTCCGGCGATATATCGGTTATATGGTATAAAGTGAACTTTTTCAACTTACCTTGTCGCCGGCATTGCAAACCTCCTGGGTCTAGAGCATGCAATGCGCGCGCACCTCCAAATGCGCGCGCGCAATGTAAAAAAAACCCGGCGATGTCGATATATCGGTATATATCGATATGAGCCGACCGATATGTCGATATCGGGAAATTTCCATATCGACGGATCCTAGTGCCACCAAAATGTCTTGCATTTATATATTGCCCCTCACGCAGTGTAGTGTCCCAGAGCGCTTCGCAGCTCCAAAGATGCAGTAAGAAAAGTAATAATAAATCTTAATGGTGAACACAAGTGCAAAGCCTCAGCTGCCCAGCCCCTTGGGACTTCCTCTCAACATGAAATTGTCCTATAAAGGTTTGTTTGTTTGTAGATAATGAGCTGTTGATGTTGCTTATGATTTCCATTTCATATTAACATGTGTTGTTTGTCATGGTATCTTGCCTTCACCGGGTAAATAAATGTAATACGCTGGCGTGTTCAAACATACAGATGCGGTAACTGGATCTGTCGTCTGCAAACGGTATTGCTCTTTATCCAGATGTTCCTGTAGCAGCAAATACTATTTATGTCGGAAGAAGAAAATAGTTCCTCAGCAAATGTTCCTGCTTGACAAGCAAGCGTGTAGCTGTTTAACTGCCGTAACTGCGCAATTAAATGCAATGTGTCTGGTAAATGCGGGTCTAGAACTTGTTTGTTTTCAATGTGCAGCGGAGAGTAATTACATAGTGAAACACGGTGGGAACTGATCATTGAGCCCAGTGAGTCTGTGCTCTGTTTATAACTGCACACAAAGCCCCCCTCCCCACCCAACTTATATTCCCCCTCCTGTACCCCAGCCTTCCCTTTATTTTGACCTCTACCAATGTGCTGTTTTCATTTATTAAATTTATTTTCACAAATCTGTGCTGCTTTTTTGTTCTCTCGAGCAAGGAAGGCCTGGGTCACAGATGGCTCTGCGTAGTCTCTGCCAACACTTGTCCACATTACTCAACAAGATACGCATGTTTGCAAGGCAACAATTTGCACCTGCTAATTGTATGTGTGTGTTCTCTTCTCCCATTCCTCCTCTTCCACACAGATATGTTCCTTTTCTCCTTCCTGTCACCCCCCCACCCTCCCACTGTCTGTCCCTCCACCCTTTCTTCCTATTCCATCTAGACAACAGAGAGTGTACTATCAAACATTACTTTAATTTCTTACAGTGTGGTTGCCAGCACTTGCTTGTCTGCTAGAATAACAATATCTGGGCTGTTTGCAGGGTGGCCTACAGGAGGTTGCTGAACAGCTGGAGTTGGAACGCATCGGACGCCAGCACCAGGCGGGATCAGACTCCCTGCTGACAGGCATGGCTTTCTTCAGGATGAGAGAGGCAAGTGGTGACAGTGTCTGTATTAAACATAACAGAACGTTACGGGTCGAAAGTGCAACCAAACCTTTTGGTTTCTGCTGTAATGTAATGTACACTCAATAATGCTTGTGTAAATAGAATCTAGCTGGGAGCAGTGAAGAGCAGCCAATGTAACAGTCTAGGATCCGACAGCTGTCTGTGATTTGTAGGTAAACCGTACGTTAATAATAATAACAATCCTTGCATTTTGATATAGTGTTTTTCACATCTCATTGACGTCTCAAAGCGCTTCACAGAATATACTGTAAAGTGAATTTGACGTAACGTTACTGTGTTGTGATTTTTTTTAAAATCCACACTAAATATATGTGTATTGAAGCAAACTCATCAAATTTTGAACATTTTATTATTAATAAAAATGATTATGCTAATCCTTGCATTTTGATATAGCGCTTTTCACGTCTTCGAGACATCTCAAAGAGATTCACGGAATATACTGTAAAATTACATTTTGTTTCTGACCTGCAGTTGTTTTTTGAAGACAACATTGATGACACCAAATACTGTGGACATTTGTATGGTCTGGGATCAGGTTCATCTAACAACCACAACGGGACAGCGGGAACTTCTGAGGAGGAAGCCAACAGCAAACACTGACCACAGCCGAGGTGTTTTATCGAAAACTTGATCCTTTTAATAGATTTTATTACAGAAGTAATCTGAACGTTTTGAGAGGTTTGTCATTGGACTGCCAAGAGCAATTAAACCTGATTTGCTTTATTTTTTAAAGAAAATAAAACCTGTGTAATAATGTTTTACTGCAACTTCATGTGTATGCTTTGTAAATACTGTACTACTGTTGATCGAATCGTTTTTCCACATCAGTCGTCTGCATGAGCTGAATCCAATCAAACCTGTCACATTCTCACCGGGGCAGTGGGATTAGTGCTACGCCTCCTGTTAATGTGTATTTCATTCTCCGCTTCACTTTTGAAAGCTATAACTACAATACCAGGCTGGCTGGCTTTGTAATTTCTCACGTGCCTTGAGCACATCATTGTGGAAATAGTGTACAGTCCTCACTTTTACCCTGTTTATTTTCAACCGTGCCAGTTGAAAATCTGGACCATTTTTGAAGATTTATTTTTCTTCAGAGTTCTGGGTTAACACCAATTGACGATTGCAATCGGCTACAATTCTATTGGGAGTCTGATCTGCGTCTGGTCTAAGAGTTGCTGTGGGTAAATCTTTTAATAGGTGGGTGCCACAGGTGCCGACATTTAGAATGGAAATTACCATGGCCCCTTTATGAATAGAAGGGGGAAAACAAAACTCCCAACTCTTGTGCCACTCTAGAATCTCCTCTCCGCGCCCCACCCCCACCAACACATCATCGCCCTGTGTTTGTGATCTGAATGATTAAAAAATAAATATTGCAGCCAGGAAATTGAGTTTGTTTTACAGCAGCATTACTCCACTCGTTGCCCATTCTTCTACCTAAGTGAGTACATTGAGAATGTGTTGCTATTTATCTTTATCAAGTGTCAGGGATTAAACTAAAATATTTCGAAAGAAATTAGGTTAAAGTTAGACCCCCTTTTACTTTTTACACTTTTAATGAGAAGCTACGATTTTATTACTATTGTATATCAGTGTCATATGAACAACCCTTTCTTCAAACCAAATTCAAGCTTGTCAGTCTCACTGTTTTAAAGGACTTGAACCCTAAACCTGGTTGACTCTTTGAGTCATGCCTAAAAGGATCCAATCTTCTGCATGATGCCTGGAGGCTATGTCTTTCAGTTCTTCTGATCTGATTTTAATTACTGCACAAGTGTTACCATGAGATTGATCAAATGCTTCACCTATTTATTATTCATTCTAATTTGAATGGAAAGAACCACTTGTACATTAATTTGTACAGTGGAAACTTTCAAACCATTTCATCCACTTTCATGAAGTATGTGATGCTATGTTCATTTTCACATTGCTTTAAATAAGGTGTCTTAATGGAAGTGCTTTTAAATATAAAATACAATGCCTTGCATATTCCATATGTTGGCAGCTCTTACTAATGGAAAATAGATCATTTGGTGAAAATTGGTTGCAATTTCTGGGAAAATATTTCAAACTATTAGATCAATTGTATTATATTTTCACGGGTTCTTTCTCATTTTATGATGAACTGGAATGCATTTTTTAAAAAATGTTTAGCAATAGTATGAAGTGCCCAAATGACAAATTGAAAGCAATGTATTTTAAATGGTAATAAATTAAAGATTTGTTTGATATAAGCATTATTAATGTGTAATCCTTCAGGTATAAAGATGTTCTATTGTGTAATATCAATTTAACATGGACAGATGTTGCATTGTATTATGTGATGGTCATCTTTGATATGGAGTTATTTGCAGATGGCACGCATTTTGTATTTGCATCCCTCTGAAAACTGACCACCCCCACTCCTTAATGCAAACTTTTTTATACAGTACTTTGTATAAGGAAGGAGTGATTTTATACCTAGTAACAGTGACAACAACTATGGCATATGGTGGGCAATGATTTGTTGCATTTGGCTATAATAGTAAAATCACATTGAAAAGTTTAGTAGGATTGATTTTCATTATGCTTCAAAAAAGTTTGTGTGTATGTACAGTATATAATATATACAGTGTATATAGACCATGCCTACTACACTATATACCAAAGTATGTAGAATCAAAGCATTGTTCTGAATGTATGTGCTGTATTAGCTGTAAGTTTGACATTTAGAAGGAGACAGAAGATGATAATAATATTTTTTTGAACAATTCTTGCAAGTTTAAGATGCCTGCCTGCCTGCCATGTGAATGAGGATTAAACACACACCATCAACAGAACATTCCAGAAATATTTCGGGTTACTCATTTAGCTGCAGAGTTACTTCCATTCTATATACCAGAACTCCGGAACATTGCCACAGCGACTGAAGACCACACTTACATACAAATGAATAAAATTAGAGCCATTTTACTAAGTAGTTTTAGACATATAACTCCTTCCAAAAGTGCACAGACCAAGCCATCTCTCAGTATCGCAGGGTTGAGGGTTTCTTCATTAAACACTGGCATGACTGTAATGAAACTGATGATGTCTTTGCAAAATTCTGTGATGGGTTAAGTGTAAAAGGACCGACCTGCCTTGTGTTGGTGAGATCTTTGAGACATCTAGAAGACTTGAAAAGGGCTGTATCAAATGCAAGGTTTATTATTCTCTTTGCAAGTACAGACTGTTTGGAATCTACTTGTGGATCTTGTCACTTTTAAAGTCCACACTCGGTGATAAGTACTCCGCCATTATCAACTAAAGGCACTGGTATACGATACTGTACTTATATTGATGACTCACTTTGGAGACCTTTTGCTGACCATAACTTTCAAATCCAGAGCAGATGGAGTTTTTTCAAATTGATTTCCGACATTTTGAAACTTGCCATTAGCGATTTTTCCCACCAGGTGGTGCTCTGTTGAAGCTCAAGTTATTTTCAGCAATTTTATTGTAAAAATCGGTTTGCTTCAATTTTGTATGGTACGAAAAATATTTTGCTACTTTAAATACAATTAAGTTGTTTATTTCTTAAACAGTAGGTAGGAGATAACTTGTCCCACTAATGTGATAGGCGCTATGCAAATGTAATTTGTTGTTGTTGTTGACCTTTGTTGTACTGTACAGCCAAATGAAAACTCGCCTCAATGATGTGATGGAGGTAATCTTTGCATTTTGATATAGCACCTTATCATCGAGGTACAAGATTGTGCAGTGTTGGCTGCATTTGTAAGCGCATTCAATGGCAGTCAATTTTAATTTTATTTTGTTTGGACAAGTGTGAGGTGCAAAATGTTGTCCTCTACTAAAATTGAGTGACTCTCAGCCCTACCCTCCAACTCTTGTGATTCCAACCCCAAGCTCTGTTGCAAACCCTTAACTGTCCAATGCTTTGAGACGTCGATCTGACATGAATGGCGCTGTGTAAAATGTTATTTGTTGTGAAAGATGGAACATAAGAGAAAAAAAGATTGAACAAACTATTACTGGGTAGGGAGTGATGGATTTCCCCCAAACCTTATTACAGTATACACTTCAGCAAGAAGCTGTTAATGGTTTTAGGTTAATGAAGACTGAACGATTGCAATTGTTGTGTCCGGCCCTATTTTAAACGATGTTGATTTGTGATGTAAGTAACAGAATAGCTTGCTTAAAACCTAGTAATGATTTCCTTTTTCTCTCTTCAGTGAAGATACTCAATCTGTTTAAGGGCCAATGTATCTAGTTTCCTTCTTGCCTAATATTAAAGTGAGCCAAAAGACTGATTATAGAAATCCCTTATGAAGTCTGGGTAAAATCCAATAAATATTACATTATTGGAAGACAATTTAGACTTCAAGTAGAAATTGTTTACACACAGACATTAATGTGCTGATGGTTCCATTATGGGCATTTAGACCAGAAACTCGGAGATTAAGAGGAGGGAATGTATGCAATTTTTTTTGTAAATTAGTCAATAGATTTGACTCCCTTATATCTCCTCTCGAGGCAACTGAACCAGGCTGAGGTACAAACATGTTGCAATCCTCAGTGTCTCTTTGCGTTGGGTCAAAACTTTTCCGGCCTGTGGATTAGAACGCTAGAAAATCCAAGATGGGTTGTCTGGTCACAAGTTGTCTTTCATTTGTGCCCTGGGAGGGGTTGAGACAATGGCTTTTCAAAGGTGTTACCTGGAGTCTGAGAACATACACTTGTATATTCCAGAGTTTCAGATCTATCTTGATTGGTATGTTAAGAGATGTAATCAACCACTTCTGACGTTTCATACTTTGAACTGGTGGAACTTCAAATGGATTGGAGAGTGTGCAGGAAGATAGTGGCAATGCCCCTCACACATTTCTCGCTGTGTTTTGCTGCTCACTCGTGCAAAGAGTTCCTGGTCGCAGCCATCTTACAAAAAAGACATACAGTAAATCAGGATTTACAGATTTACACTTTCACTTGGGTTAAGAGACTTAAGAATGGCCGTGAGTTTCTGGATATGTCTCCCCTTAGCTGACCAAATGAAAATACTGTACCACTCTATTCATCTATAGGAGAATCTTAATGACCAAGCCTGGTCTTGTCATCACAAATATCCACTAACTGAGCCTTGTCAAAAAGTGTTTTAACTTGTTCTGGTGACAAGTTTATGTCAAGGATTGAACATCTTCCTCCTCACTTGTTCCAACTCGACTGAAATTATTTTTAAAAAAACACAAGATGTTGGCAAAGAGCTTTTTCTCCCCCCCCCCCCGCCCCAAACAAAAATGAAAGATAGTTTTTGTGTGTCCGTGTAGGGCCTGATTTAAAAAAATGAATGTTTCTGTTTTTCTTTTTGTCCCCCACATCTCTTGGGCAGGATGCTTGGCAGAGGATCTGCTCTGAAATCAGCCTGGAGAAAAAATGTGTATGTGTGTGTGTGAGAGAGAGAGAGGGGTGGGGAGAGAGATCACTGTGAGTTTACTTACCTTCAGAAATGTTTTCCTTCTTGTCAGTTAATAAGTATTTACCGCAGTGTCTACTTGGCAGCTCTTCTGATAATACACTAAAACTCATGAACTCACCAGGTTGGGAACCACTAATGGTAATCTGTACCTCACTGCTGTGGCCCAGCACATTGAGAGTTACACTAATGTGCGGTGTGTTGATGCTAATGGTTTTGATGAAACATTTGAGCATCGTTCTCAGCTTTACTATTTAAGTATTCTACTGTTTCTGTAACATCAGCTAAATGTCATTGTTCATTATAAGAACAAGAGGGAGAAGACTTCTTTTTTTATTCCTTATGATTAAAACAGATGTTGGGATGACATTCTCTGAGCCTGCCTGGCTACATTATAGGATCTTAGTTCATCTGCAAAAACCATGCCAAATTTGCCCTGCAGATTCATGGAAACAGCTTGGTTGCTATCAAATCCGCAAACGGTTTGATCAGCAAAGACCAAAGGATTTACTATATCTTCAGTCCAAATCTCTGATGAGAAAGTATTTGCCTTGACATGCAAGAATGAACACCCGTGAAACAGATGTCTGGGAATTTCATCATCTCGGCAAACTGAATCCTCCGCTTGGAAACTGGAAGAACTGGAAAGGAGACAGAAATCGAGTTGTTTATTTGGCGTGAAAATGTGTTTCTCAGTATATTCATGCAGTTTATTAAAACTGTTAAGGGCTTAGACTAATTGCACATTGATGATGGTATAATATCAATTTCCAGAGCTCTTCATTTCAGCTGTTTTATCAAAGATAGTGTTACAAATATTTTCTGTGAGCTTCCAGCAGCTATCAGGGACACCTGTAAATATTTGCAAGATTTTTGCATAATCTGAATCATGGAAAGTGTTACCTTTGTCATTTTAGTGCAGCATAAATGTCAAAGATTACTGGATTTTATTATTCAAAATATTACTGAGTATGCAACCACAGTAATTTAACTCCATCGAAAAAGCCTATTAGGTGCTGGGCACTTCCATGTATCAGGTATACTGTGGTGAAGTGCATGTTGAAGGACAAATGTATTATAATCTCTTTCCACTATCATCGGTTACGTAGCAGCCAATGAAGTGCATACATATTTTAGTCTTTGTCTGAAATGCTTATCTGAAAGGTAGACAACAGAAATATTGCTAGCTGTTGCCTGATCGAGATCAGGGGGCAACGAAACACATTATTTCACCAATGTTACAAAATTCAAGAAAGCGTTATATTCCATTTAAAAAAAATGGGATATAACGCACAAGAAAGCGTTATATCCCGTTAAAAAGATAAATTCAACTGACTGCTTCAACAGTTAACTAGTTTGTAGGTTCCACATCATATCCTTAGTCAATCTCTAAGTAACATGATCACAAAACCTCTTTGTGGCAGTCAGTATTTAATAGTGACAGGGTGGTTGCATATACTTTGTACATCATTGAACAGTCAAGCTCACTTTTGAATAGCTACAGCATCACTGTAAAAAAAAGTTACCTTTCAGGCTTAATAATAATAATCCTTGCATTTGATATAGCGGCTTTTCACATCTTAGACGTTCTCAAAGCGCATCACAGAATATACTGTAAAGTGAATTGACTGTATGTTTGTGGGCGAAATTAACCTATAAGTAAGCTTCAGTTTTGCTTCAGATTACAGTTCCACTTCAGATCTAACCTGGGTCTCCTCCTGTCAAGTTAATTTGCTTGCTCATCCCTATTTACCATTCTTGCAGAGGGGGGTGGGGGGGATTGGGAATGATAATCTGTACAGTGACATTGGAGTGCAAGGGTTATTAGAACACCAGCTATAACTAATGTTCTATGGTGCATTCTGCATTACTGCCCTCTCATGTTACTTGCTGAAGACTATATTTCTGTCATATCCCACTCACTAAATTGGCATTGATTTAAGCTGCCAACAGTTGGGCAGACAGGGCTGCTTGTGGTTCTATGAGAAAGTTATAGAGGTGAACACATCGAACTGAAGGTATTCAGATCCCAGAATGTAGTGAATACTGAATAAATACAGTGTATATATATATATCACATCATGCTAAACAGCTTGTGCTGCAATATATAATAGGGAGCTGTGTTAAGTGTTTTGATTTTAAACTCAATTACGTTAAATGTGGTGCAAAAAATTAGAAACTTATGGTTAAAACAATTATGGATATTGTAATACTAATCATGATTACACTGAGAACGTATATATTTATTAATTACAGGTAACAAATAAACCTGAACCAGCCACACACAGAAATACGGAAGAGCTGGAAACAGGAAACATAATTCCCCCTGGAGCTTCAGAGAAAGAGGTCGTTTTTAAAAAAAATCTGCTTGTAACACACAGTTCAAAATTGCCAAATATGAAATTTAGCCTCCCGGTAATATTTTCGCTTGACTATGTAATCTTGTCACTGGCCTTTTACAGGTTTATGGGAAACTTAATCCAATTCTAGCTGTCCCTCATATTAGACCAGCTGCGGCCTGACACACTACACACGTTTCTGCTGACTTTCGCTTTGTGATCATTCCCAGCTTCGCAGGATACCCAACACATGTCCTTGCAGTCTGTATTAGACGCTAAATTGTGCCTGCCTTCCTGGTTCAGGTCATTAATTACCCTCTGAGTAAAGAAGTAGCAAAGTTTTTGGTGGATGTGGAGCTGACAGTGATGGGGGAGGAACTCGCTGTCCAAAATATGCTGGAAAATGATTGCTATACAGTACTGTAATTATAATCCTTACATTTGACATAGCACCATATCACACTGAGACGTCTCAAAACGCTTCACAGAATGTACAGTAAAGAGTATTTTATGTTATAAAAAGTGACTGTATTTACAGGCGAACACAGCAGCCAACTTGTGAACAGCCATAAAATGAATGACTAATTTTATTTGGAGATTGTACAGAGTTTCAATACTATGATTGCACAGCCTGAATAACCAGGCTGGCAGTCAACATAGCAACCACAGTCTGTAACTGAACAATTCTGTTTTTACTAGATTAGAACCACACATTATTGCCCTGTTCTCTACCCAGAAATATCAAGCACAATATTTCAAACAAATTGCAATTTAACATATTGTCTGCCGACTCCTGTGCTCATTAGCATAGTTTTTCTTGCAAGATGGCATTTAAATATTTAGCAGTTACACAATATTCTTATACAGTAGAAGGAGTAATTTGATACATGAGTGCGAGTGTAAGATTTTGGATGAAGCAAACCTTCTGTTGTGTATAATGACACAATCTAGAACAAATTACAGCCTAAAAATTGTGCCTTGTGTTACTTATTGCTTACATGTACAGTTTCGATGTTAGTTTTTTAAATTCTGCTTGGGGCTTTTTATTGTTCTAGGAGAGTTTGTGTTTTGGCAGCAACTATTAAGGCAGCTGCCAACTGCAGGCTGCTCCATGTCATTCATGCATGATGTGGTTCACACAAAAGGATTAATGATTATGATGTCATTCCTATATGTCGATTACGGTAAGAAACAATCTGCAGTTGATTAGTGAGAAATTCTTTGTGCAGCCCATTTATACTAGTTTATTTCATTTCTTGAAAGCAATTTGTTTGTGAACTATTGCTCTTCAGTTAAACCGAGGGAGAAGACATTTGCATGGAAGCTTGTATTTGTGTATAAGCGCTTTACGACGTATCCCTGACGCGAAAGGAACTGTACAAGTGTAAATTCTGTAAACACTGCATGATTATGAAAATGATTCATGTGATTCGCCCCTCACCCCTCCCTTCCTTTTTAGTGTTAATGTCAATCAAATGTTTTGTCTGGGTGCTCGAATGGCAGTAAAACTCACTGTAAAACACATTGGATTACTCATTATAAATATTGTTGAAGGGTGCAAACTTAAACAATTAACTGGCATCACCTCCTTTGATTCTCCGAGTTCATCAAAAGGAAGATGTCTGCAATTTTTTCTTTTTAAAAAAAAAACGAAACATTTTAGTTTAAAAAGCATCAAGGTTGACTGGTGTTAGAATGGATCCACTTTGACCTATTGTCTGCTTGTGCAGTAGATGCCCTTGTTTCCACTTGCGTAAACAAGGAGGAATTCTTCCTTTCCATCTCCGCGCATCTGAGATTTTTTTTGTTTCAGCCACAGAAGCCTCTGATCATATGTCACTTTCCAAGAACCACTTCTTTAATCCTTTGAGGCAGACTCAGACTCTCCCGAGGTGTTGTTCCATTTCAAAGGGGGAGCTGATTGACTTAGCACAGTCGCGCCTGCAGAGTTGTAACATCAAATCATTCTCTTTGGAATGAGAGATCCGCCTGTGTACCACCTGATCCTCTTGTTATTCCAGTGACAGGTGCAGAGATGACCAGCCACATACCATAGTGCTTCATCTGGTTAGGTCAAAACAACTCTGGTTCTAATCGCTACCAAAGAGCACTGTTAAACCAGTGTATCCAAATCATTATCACCACTAACACAATCTCCAATTCAGAAATACCTTCTCCTTCTCAAAATGCACTCCTTCTACAACCACATATGTGCATGTATATATGTATATAATATATATTAATGGATGATGCATGAACAATATGTTTTTCCAATTAAGTGCAGTAATACATCAATAATAATCTCTGCATTCGATGTAAAGCGCCTTATCACGCGTTTGAGACTTGGTGGGAATATACCGTAAAGTGTAGAGACTGTATATTTTGTGAAATGCGGCAGCCTATTATTGCGCACAGCCGCGTCCCACGCAAACAGTCGTTGGATCGGGTCATGCGACAATCGCGTGAAGCGCTTTCAGAACCTCGGGAGAAGCGACGGAGTGAGGTTACCAAGATCCAGGGCGAGCGATGGCGAGGCCGCTGACTCTAAAAATTTCTTTCTTCGAGAAAAGAGATCAAATCGCTGAATTTTTTTTTTGGGTGGTGGTGGTGGGGGGGGGGAGGGGGGGGTGGAAATCAATCAACAAAACAAAACCGGAAGAAGAAGAAAGAAAAGCGCTCGAGTTAGTTAACTTTGTTTTTTTAATTTCAAAAAAAACTTCACAGTGATTTGACTGTGTCAGTCAGCCAGCCAGTGAAACTTCCCCCTGGTTTTCCCCTCCCCACTGTAGCAGATCCTAGTGTAATGTATTGTGTGGAGTGCAGTGGTGATGTGGAGACACACACACACACACACAGTGAGTGAGTGAGTGTGTGTGTGTGTGAGAGAGAGAGAGAGCAGTTTGCTGGGAGGTTCGCATGGCAGACTCAGCGTCGCCAATCTGCCCGACGTCATGTTGGCCACTGGGCCAAAAGCAAAAGGGCCTGATCACAACCCTGGAATGAACAGGAAACTCCATACAAAGGAGAGGACTCCATCCGCCACAAGCAAATAGGGAGACCAAGGACAGGCGGCTGGGACACCACCAGCAGGCTACGGTCATTCCTAGGACAGTGACCACTTTTGATGACATTTCTTTGATCAATCACTTTTTAACCAAACCTCACCACACCAACTGCAGACTCTGTTGTTAAGGTGGTGGGGAGGGAGGGGGGGGGGGGGGGGGAGGAGGAAAGACACACTTTAAACCAGTGACTTTGTGTAGGGTTTGCTTAACTTGGGATTCACGATTCTTTTTAAAAAAAAATTTTTTAACAGAACACCAAATAGCAACACACACACACAGTGTGAAACAAAGCCGCAGAACAGGACTCGTGTTTTACAACTCATTTTAAATAGCCACAATCCTATCGTTGGCCATCGCATCGCAACGTAGCCGGGGGTTAAACGGCACGCACTTCCCTCCCGAGACGTAAGCGCGTTCATCGGGAAAACAAAAATAAGAAATAAATGCGTGTTCGTAAGGAAAGTAATACTATAACTCCGTGCATTTCATAAAGCAGCTTACCACATTGTTGAGGCGTCTAAACTGTAAAATAAATAAAATATGAAATGTATTCCGTAAACCGCCGTGAGGTTGTGATAACTCCATGGCTCAAGTCAAGTTATAATTTAAGGATCCGAAGAATATAAAATTGCAGTGTGCTCTGAATTCATTAAATATTTATCTTTGTGGTATTACTAATACTGTACTAATTTTTTTTTTTAATGACTAAATGCTAATGCTGTTGCCCACGATGGTTTATCACATAAATACAATCACTGTTAGAGTACATCCTGTGAAGCACTTTGAGACGTCTCGGAAGACATGATAAGGTGCTACATCAAACACAAGGATTGTTATTATTCTTATCTGATCAATGTGAGATTTCTAAATACTACAGTTGTTTCGGATTTCTGCTGGGATTCTGATGATGGGAGAATTTACTGCAGGAATCTATAAACCATGACTTAATTCACGTCATTCAAAAGTCAAAATAATGGAAAACTCCAATCGTGTTTTTTTTAACAAGTGAATAATGTCATCGAAGATCCCATTTACTCCCTCGCTTCACTCACTCAGTCTCGCTCACTTACACACTCACTCCCTCCCACCCTCACACATTCCCTCCTTCCCCCTCTCTCCTTCACACTCACACCCTCTTTTACCCACTCCCTCCCACCCTCTTTTCTCTTACTCCCTCACTCTCACACTCCCTTCTTCTCTCCCTCCCTCCCTCCCTCCCACCCTTCCACTCCCACCCTCTCTTCTCTTACTCCTTCTCGCTCCCTCCCTCTCACACGCCTCCTTCCTCACTCCCTCTCTTACACACTCACCCTCCTTCCTCACTCCCTCTCTCACACTCACTCTCCTTCCTCACTCTTCCCTCCCTCTTGCACACTCCCTCCCCTCACACTCCCTCCTTCCTCACTCCCTCCCTCCCTCACCCTCCTTCCTCACTCCCTCTTTCCTCACTCTTCCCTCCCTCTTGCACACTCCCTCCTTCCTCACTCCCTCCCCTCACACTCCCTCCTTCCTCACTCCCTCCCTCCCTCACACACTCCCTCCTTCCTCGCTCCCTCCCTCACACACTCCCTCCTTCCTCACTCCCTCCCTCCCTCACACACTCCCTCCTTCCTCACTCCCTCCTTCCTCACTCCCTCCTTCCTCACTCTTCCCTCCCATCTCACAAACTCCCTCCTTCCTCCCTCCCCTCACACTCCCTCCTTCCTCCCTCCCCTCACACTCCCTCCTTCCTTCCTCACCCCCTCCCTCCCTCACACACTCCCTCCTTCCTCACTCCCTCTCTCACACATTCTCCCTCCCTCCCTCCTCCCTCCCTCCCTCCCTCCCTCCTCCCTCCCTCACACACCCCCTCCTTCCTCACACACTCGCCCTCTCCCTCCTCCCTGCCTGCCATCCTTCTCTTCTCACACACTTCTTTCCCTCTCACGCTCACTCTCTCTCTTTCTCTCTCTCTCTCACAACCCAATCACTATTCTCTTACTCTCTTCCTCCCTCCCCCAAGCAACTCCTCTGGTGTTATTTTCTTTGCTGTTACCCCTGGCGGGCGGGCGGAAGGATACCGGTTTGATTGGCTGGCCTCTTAGCTGGAGTTTCGCCGGCGTTGTGCGGTCGGTGCTCGGGCTAGTGCCGCCGCCTGAGTGTCGCCAGAGGAGGATTGGAAACTCAAGTCGGAGGGGAGTCAGTCAGTCAGTTAGTTAGTTAGTTAAGTTAGTCAGTCAGGGGAAAAGTGGGGGGAGGAGGAGAGGGGAGGGAGGGAGAGAGAGAGAGAATTCCTGCAACAAAAAATCTAACTTAGAGAAGTAAAAAAAGAAGTGTGGAGGGAGGAACGAGAAAGAAAAGGGGGAAAAAAAAAGGGTGGAAGTGAAAAGAGAAGACGGAAAAGAGACGGTAAGTCGTCGTGGTCGCTCCCCGCCGTCCTTCCCCCCCCACACACACACACACGCGCGCGCGCGCACACAGACTGAGGTGAGGTGAGCGAGCGGACTGACTGACTGACTGACTTGACTTGACTGACTAACGGTCGCTGCGCGCGGCCGGGCTCCCGGACTCGAGGCTGGGGCGGTTGGCGGCGGCGGTGACGTCGCGGGCTGAGGGTGACGTTTGGCCGCGAGCGGTGGCGGTTGGGTGCGGGGGGGGGGAGACGGTGGCGGCTTCTGGGAGTGCGAGGGGCTGAGGGCTTGGGTATTTTTGGGGTGGGGGGGGGAGACGCTTGTCTTGTGTATGTGTGGGGAGGGACGGGACGGTTGTGTGTGTGTAGGGGGGGGAAGGAGAGACGGTTGTCTGTGTGTGTGTGGGGGGGGAGACGGTTGTCTGTGTATGTGGGGGGGGGGGGGGCACGGTTGTCTGTGTGTGGCGGGGGGGCAGCCGGTTGTCCGTGTGTGTGGAGTGGGGGGTGAGAATGACGGTTGTTTTGTGTCTTGTTTGTGTTGGGGGAGGGGGGTGACGGTTGTGTGTTTGTTTGTGTGTGTGTGTTGGGGGAGGGGGTGACGGTTGTGTGTTTGTGTGTGGGGGGGGGGTGACGGTTGTGTGTTTGTGTGTGTGTGTTGGGGGAGGGGGTGACGGTTGTGTGTGGGGGGGGTGACGGTTGTGTGTGGGGGGGGTGACGGTTGTGTGTGTGTGGGGGGGGTGGTGACGGTTGTGTGTGTGTGGGGGGGTGACGGTTGTGTGTGGGGGGGGTGACGGTTGTGTGTTTGTGTGTGTGGGGGGGGGTGACGGTTGTGTGTTTGTGTGTGTGTGGGGGGGGGGTGACGGTTGTGTGTTTGTGTGTGTTGGGGGAGGGGGTGACGGTTGAGTGTGTGTGTGTGGGGGGGGTGACGGTTGTGTGTTTGTGTGGGGGGGGTGACGGTTGTGTGTGGGGGGGGGGGTGACGGTTGTGTGTGTGTGTGGGGGGGGTGACGGTTGTGTGTTTGTGTGTGTGTGGGGGGGGGTGACGGTTGTGTGTTTGTGTGTGTGTGGGGGGGGGGTGACGGTTGTGTGTTTGTGTGTGTTGGGGGAGGGGGGTGACGGTTGAGTGTGTGTGTGTGGGGGGGGTGACGGTTGTGTGTTTGTGTGTGTGTGTGTGGGGGGGGGGGGGGGGGTGACGGTTGTGTGTGTGTGTGTGTGTGGTGGGGGGGGGGGGGGGGTGACCGTTGGCCGGCGGGTCCCAAAACTCCAGAAACTTTTTTTCTCTCTCGCTCCCATTCGTCGACATGGCGGCGCCGCGGCTCCTCTCACACACACACACATTTGTGTGTTTCTCTCTCCTTTCCTCTCTCTCCCTTTCCCCCTCTTCCCCCCTCGCTCCTATTCTCCTCCCCCCCTCTCCTCCCTCCTTACCTCCCTCCTCTCCTTCCCCCTCTCCCATCTCCTCCCTCCTTTTCCTCTCTCTCCTTTTTCCCCTCGCTCCTCTCCTACCTCCCTTCTTCTCCCCTCTCCTCCCTCCTTACCTCCTCTTCTTCTTCCCCCTCTCCCACCTCCTCCTTCCTTTCCTTCCCCCTCTCCTTTCTTCCTCACCCCTTTTTCCATCCTACCACCTCCTTCACCTCCTCCCCCCCCCCCCCCCCCCCCCCTCAGCTGGTTGATCTGGAGAATGAGTGAGCTCTTTAAATACAATATATATATATATTTAAAAGAGTGTTAACCCAAGTACTTTCTTTTTATAAATTGAAAAAAACAAGAACAACGCCTGGTGGCCAGTTCTTACATTTCTGAAGTTTTTGAGTTGCAAAGAAGAAACGAGAAATTGTTCTGATTTTTTTTTAAAAAGGAAAAAGTTTGAAAGCAGAATTGTCTCTGTATATGTGTATGAAAGGTCGCAAACAACCCCTCCATATTCCCTATGTGGGTGAAGTTGTGACCTATTGAAATCAGTTTGGATGTGTGTCATCTTTAGAAAGAAAACAAGTTGAATGATATTGCTTAGATTAGATAAAAATGGTAACGGTCAGAGGGAACCAGATACATTTTAGATTGTATTTTCCAAAGAAAGTTAGTGATGGAGCACATAAAGCAATTCCTCTACAGTTCTAGCATTAATGTGTCTTAAGATGGATTTTCTTGCTCATTAAAATAACACGGCTATGTTTTGGTGGGTTAAATTCAGATTTACTGATTTCTGACTGGATTTTTTTTATTTTGGTTCAAACGCAGATTGTATCCAAGCTTTGAGACGTCCTCGCCAACGTGAAAGGCGTTCTTAATGTAATTTTTTGAAAATAAGTTTTGCTTAAACGTTCCTATCCTGCAAATCATTCAATGATTTACTGTTTTCTGAGATTTGCCTGATAGTATAGCATTTTCCATACAGTGCAGAATGTTTAGAATGAAAATCTTTTTGCTAATCACTTAAAATTAAAGTACTTTGATGAAGAATGCAAATAAGATTTGGGGTGAGATTTTCTAAGGCATAATACCAAATGAGCGGACCATAATAATCCTTCAGTGTCTTGGTACTGTAATAGGTGTTTTGTGTCTACTTTTGGCTTTAATTTCATGTAAAGGGTAGATTTTGTTAGGTAAGGAATATGGGGCAAAGACAGGTTATCAGAGTTGAGATTCTTCCTATGTCTAATTCACAATATCAAAATAAATATACTATATTCCGTTTCCACTAATACCATTGATGCAGTCCTTTGAGAAGCATTTATTATAATAATGATTGCATTTGATACAGCGCCTTATATCTTCGAGACGTCTCAAAGCGCATCATAGAATCTACTGTAAAGTGAATTGATTATATTTTGTGGGAGAAACATGTGAGCCAAATGCGCTCAAACAACAAACAAACAACAAAACTTACATTTATATAGCGCCTTTCACGTCAAGAGGACGTCCCAAGGCTCAGTAGTGTCCCTCATACAGTCATGGATTGTCGTGACAAATTATTATTGTGTATTACGTGAAGTAATAAATGGAGCAAAGTTGGTGTGAATTGTTTCCATCCTATGTTACCATTTGACTGGAGTCCCATCTTTCTGCTCTTCCCAAGGGCACTGAGTACCATTTTGATATGTGCCTCTAGAGCCAGCAAAATGAAACTTCAGTTTTAACTGCTTCTGGCGATGTTACCAGTGGGAGATTTTCATACCTACAGCATTGACCTGTATGGAATTTCCACAAGGATCAGGAAATGCATGAATTTTTTCTAAAAAAAGGAAAGTTGAAAACATTGTAAATTCGAACTCTATGAATATAGAATATTTATTTGATTATTGGAAATTAGACATGGGAAGAGGAGTAGGCCATTCAACCCCTGATGTTTACCTCAACTCCGATTACCCGTCTTTGCCCCATATTCCTTGATATCCTTACCTACATAAATCTATCCACCTCAGTCTTGTAAATAGATCTGGCTTTGGGAGAGATTTCTAGATTTCCACCACCTTTGCGTGGAATTAAAGTGTTTTGGGACATCCTCCCGACGTGAAAGGCACTATACAACTGTAATTTTGTTGTTGTAAAGCGTTGTGAGCTGGTAACAGTTGGTACCTATGTGCTTCACATGGTTTCTTGTGGAATGCTTTTAGTCATTCACCTCCAATAGTGGTACCAGCAATACTATTGTATCAAATAAGCCTTAGGAACAGCATCTCTAAAATGCTACTGACATTGGAGATCATTTTTTCTCCGCAAATGGAGTGGTTGGTGTCTACAAAGTAATTAGAACTAGTAACTACACGTGATTTTTTTTCCCCCCACACCCCAAACTCAGGGTTTCTTGAGGCCTATTGTCTGGCTCAAATTGCTACTACAGTTAAATTTGAATCTCAGGCTGACCGTATGATGGACAGTGACTTTCTTTTGGCTATTCAGTGTTTTGATTTTTGAACATAGTTGAAGGCCTCTTATGAAGAAAAGCAACACATTGCAAATAACTATTCATGGTTAGTTTATTCTCCTACCTACGTAGTTATAGTTCTGTAATACTGTTTAACTACAAAATTATACTGGAGTGGCAGATTGCATTGGATACTAATGATCCAATTTGAATAACCCACACATTTTCAATAATGACTACAGCAACAAGATTACCCTTGTATAGCGTGGTCAATGTTTCAGACCCGAGTTGGGTCGGAAACAGGGAGGGTGGAGGGAAACAAGGGGATTTGGGGTAACCGATTAGACCATCGAAGAGGAGGGTCTTGAGGTGGGACTTGAAGGAAGCCAGGGAGGGGGCAAGGCGGAGCAAGTGCGGGTTGGAGTTCCAGAGGTTGGGGGCAGAGTGGCTGAAGGGTCGCCTGCCGATGGTGGGGCAGGCACATGGAGCAGACCTGAGCCCGCTGAGCAGAGGGGCAGGCAACTTGGTAAGGGTTAGGAGGTCGCGGATATAGGGTGTGGCGAGGCCATAGAGGGCTTTGAATATGAGGACCAGGAACTTGAATCCTCTGGGTCATGGGGAGCCAATGGAGTCGGGCGAGAATGGGGGAGATGGGGTCACAGAGCTTGGAGAGGGCAAGGGCCACAGAGTTCTGGATTATCAACAGCCTATGGAGGGAGGAGTTGTGAAGGCTATTGACTATCCTCCTTTTCTATTCCCCTATTTTCATGTTCCCATGTGTGAAGAACACTAAATGTGGAATGAAACATAATGTACTGTCTTTAACATAGCAATTTAATAAATTATTGATGAAAAACTTGACACATTAAAACGTTTTTATGATTTGGTGGATATTGCTTTTGAACAAAATTTAGAAAGGCAATAATTGTTACAACAGTTATAAGATAATTTTATTGTGAAAAATATCTTAAGTACAGATAGTTTAAAAATACATTTTGTAAAAGTTACGAACAAATCTATTAACAGTAAATAAAAATAATTTCTGGAGATCTAGAAGATGGCTGAAAGGAATATACTAAAGACTGGCCATAAGGAGATGTGACTTAACCTTTATAAATAATGCACTTGTGTTCTAAATATGATCCCCCCGGAGGTCATAGTAAAAGCTAATTTGCAGTGTTTTCTGACCTGCTGGAAACCTATTGATTTTTTTTAGCAAAGCAATGTTGGAAAATGAATCTTTGTTTCCCGTTAGTATGATTCAGGAAGTCTGATTGTATTGTAAGACAACTGAATAATTAATGTGCTTGGAATACATTATAGAGAGAGGTAGGGGTACTCTAACTGCTACTCTAAAAATAATATTAAAAATTGCAATGCTGAGGAACATTGAAATAAATCACTTTCGGTTTTAAACATTAATCCATTTGTTTCTCTTCCTTTGCTGAATGATTTTTCTTTGTTATGCCTTGATTAAAACATTTGTTTTCAAACTGCAGTTTTTAGACCTGATTTCTGCAGCTTTTGAATGTAACTACATTTTAGAGTGAAATGTTATATAGCATATGCCAAATACATCCAAGTTGACCTCAAATGCTGACCTTGATGACCTGACCTACATGACCATTTACAAGTAATTGAGTTAATTTATTCTATGACTGGAATTCAGTTTTCCTTTGATGACTGAATCAAGCTTTGATCACTGTTTGATGTGTGGTGCATTGGTATTAAAGTGAAATTGCTCAAAATGTATTCAACAGTAATTATTTTTTTGTCTTGTGTTTTCTAGTTTCCTGAATATTCTGTCTGGCTCTAGTTTTAAACCATAACCGTTGTGCTTTTCAAAGGTTAAACTGTTCATTATTTAAAACTTTGAATGGAGTAAAGCAGGCTCTATGTAGCTGTACAATTATTTAATAGGTACACAAAAATTTACTATTTGATGGCTATTTTGGAAAACCATTGGTTTGAACGTCGTTATATTACAATATTTGAAATTAGGCTTATACTAATAAAGCATGGCTTGGTTGATAGTACTCTCCCTATAAGACACAGTTCGGCGTGGAGGGCGCTATATAAATCCAAGTTGTTGAAGTATGAAGGTTGTGCATTTAAACCCAATAGATGCAAAGCTGGGATGTACTGCAGGTTTCGTGAATAACTTTAAAAAGATTGAAAGAAGTTCAGTGGACAACCCAACTTAATTGAAGGGCAGTCCAATGAATAGCCAAGTTGATTCTTTCTAATAATAGTATTAAACATTGCATTTGATATAGCACCTTATCACATCTTTGAAACACTCAAAGCGCTTCACAGAATATATTGTAAAGTGAATTGACTGTATATTTTGTGGGTGAATCATGGCAGCCAATTACATGCAACTGTGTCCACAAACTGTCATGGTTTAAGAGACCAAATTATTATTTTTGAAGGAATTATTAGCCCCTGGAAAGCGATCTGCCAATCGATTAACAACCGGGTTCCTATTCACTGCTAGGTACACTGAGGTGTGTGGAGTAAGGAAACTCGCCTAGGGTTTTACCCTGCCCGGGAATGGAACCTTAGGTCTGCTCACTTGTGAGCAATACTAACGTCTTTTTTATTGCACTTGATTTCTGAAGCCATCTTCTGAGTGGGTTTCTGAATCAAATTTATGCATTTAAAGTTGTTATATAATTTTTTTACATGTATATTTGTTTCAACTATAGCGATATAATTAATGGACATCAGTTTTGCTGTTATTGCTCCCCCTACTGAATGAATATCAGCTCAAAGTCCCTAGCTCAAAGTCTACCCCACCATCAGTGGGGAGCTTTTAGCCATTCTGAACCTGCTTTCTGGAAGTCTTTTTCGAAGTCCCTCCTCCTCATACCACATTTGTATCAAAGTATCTTTATTTACAGAATGTTTATTACAAAAATTGAGCAATGAAAAAATTAATGATCCCTTGTTTATCTTTGCTCATTCTCCTTCCCCAAACTGCCTCCATCACAAAGTTCTGAATCAAATCTACGTAGTCAGAATTTCCATAAAGAAAGCTGCTTGGCTTTCTGAAACTATAATTTAGAAATTAAAAAAAGATATAATGGAAAAAATAATAGTTATATTTGAAGCATATTTAATCAAGGCCTTCAAGAGGTGGAAGTTTGAGCATTAAGTTAATAATTATCGAAACCTCAGGAGTCTATTGCTTAGTAATCACTTTGTTTTTTTTAACTATTTTTAATTTCAATGTAAAGCATCTCAAATTACAAGAAATAGTGCAAATAATACCAACGTGCCAATGTCCAATACATATAATCACACTTATGAGATCTACCATAGTAAAAACAATGCCATGATTGTTTGTCGGACATTGATGTCCGCAAATTGACTACCGCATTTATCCACAAAATGCATAGTCACACTACTTTACATTATGTCCTGTAAAGTGCTTTGAGATGTCTTGATGGTGTGATTATGGCACACCATCAAATGTAATGATTATTTTTATTGTATAAATATTTCCTTGAACTCTGAACTCAAACCTTTCTTTCAGCATTTCTCTACTTTTGATATGAAAGGAAACCGACAATGTAAAGGGAAATAATTAAGTATTTGATTCAAATCATTACAGTAGAAAAATGATTATCTGCATAAATTGATGCTCTTTCTAAATATTCCTTTCTCTTTTTTTCCCCACCCCCAAATCTATTCCTGAGTCACTAATCATACTCTGTAAATTGCCAAGTAAATTATTTTGTGCTGCTGAGTCACAGATGTGCTTGTAGCGACATTGTGATTCTAGAAATTTTGCCTCGTATACAGTACTCAACTTTTTATTTTTGGCTATTGCAGCCTCAAGTGTGCGGATAAGTAGACGTGAAGATTGTTAAGTTAGCATGTATGATCTGTGAACGTGGAATGTACTGCCATAGAGATAGAATCAATTGAGAAAGGGGGTGGCAGGTCTGGAGAGAAAATGGGGAAAGGGGATTAAAAGATCTTGGCATGATCTAACAAGTTGTTGGAACGGGCTCGATTGGCTGTATTTCTAACCACAAGCATGCCACTGTTGTCTCCCTTCTCACATATTAAAGGCAGACCAGACCATTGGTGCTGTTGTAAATATCATAGCAATAGATTTTGTTATTTTTATAATTAACATTGTTTTGATCTAAAGTGGTGTAAATATTTCTTTGAATTCAAACTTTTTCTAATGTTTCCCTACTTCAAGATGAAAGTGTTTGAATTCTGGCTCGTTTTTGATTAAAAAAAATAGGAGATAGGAGAAAATCTATCAAATTACTTTGTTAATCACTTTATTCCCAATTGGATTTATATATATATATATATATATATATATGCAGTCACTGATTTCTCTTAATACAAACTAAACTTCCAATTCTGCATTTCATGCCACACATACATATTAACAATTCAGTTTACTTTTTTTGGTCAGCTGGGTGTCTTTTGTCATGCTTAAGAGCATCCAAACCATATTGAGAATTCCATATACACATGCCAGTTACACATGAACATTTCCCTGTGTCTGTAATAGAATGCACACAATCTCCTTGCAAGAATGAACACAACAGCCTTACCTAAATCCAGAGAGTTTTAGGTGCAGTTTGCAAGAGCCAATGTTTTAGGAGTTTAACCAGCTAAAACTTACATCTTGCGAACTTCTTGCTGCTTGTTCAGTTAGGACCAACCTAACCATTAGCTCTTTGGCTTGCAGTGTTAAAGTGAGTGGGACGAAATGAGACGCCCCTTCAAGTCTGATACGCCAGCTGGCTGGTTTGCCACCACAGTACCCTGGATATCATGTTTCCTGTCTCAGGATCAGGACATCCTGGGTTATCATTTGCCTTTAGTATGATGTCCTGTGCATTTGATGTTGGCTGTGTTCTGATGCTGATATTGGTTTAAAAAAATGTTTTGCCACGGGTCAACACCATGTTATAATGTGCATGTTATACCTATATTTCAATGCAATAAATGATGAAGACATCTGTTCTAATGATTACAGGCAAAAGGGGTTTAAAAAGTAGATGAGCTTTAGCTGAACTCATGCATGATCTTGTAGAAATTCCAAGTTTATTGTCTTCTTTAGAAAACAGCTGCCTGTGGTATTGAAAACTATACGTCAGGACGCATTAAAACATTTTTTAACTGACAGTGTTGCATTGTGATATTTATAGTTGAATTTCACCATTCCAGTTAAAGTGAAACAGAAAGGGGCGGGGGGGTGAAAGGTGATTGAAGGCATGGTCAAAGGGGAGGTTCTTAAGATTGGTCTTGAAAGATTTGAGGGAGGAGTGACATGGAGGGACTGCGGGATGGAGTTCCAGAGGGTGAGGGCAGAATGGCTGAAGGCCCACCTGCCAATGGTAAGGTACAGTAAGGTTGGGGATGGGGAGTAGGCTTGAGCTGGATGAGCAGAAAGAGTGGGCAGGTTGGTAGGTGGGGGTTAGGAGAAGTGGAGTGGCAAGGCCAATGGAGCACTTTCAAGGTGAGGACCAGGATCTTGAACTGTATCCTCTGTGTGGTGGAAGTTGGGCGAAGAGGGGTAATAGGGTCACAGAGACTGGTGAGGGAGAGGACACAGGCTGCAGAGTTCTGGATGATTTGCAGTCTATGGAGGAAGGAGTTGGGAAGACTGACAAGTAGGGCGTTTGCATAATCAAGCCTGGATGTTATAAATGCATGCATGAGGGCTTCAGCAGCCTGCAGTGCAAGACAGAACTGGGCGATGTTGTAGAGGTGGGGGGAAAGTAGAGGGGGTCATGGTATTGATGTGGGGTAGAAAGGAAGCTGAGGGTCAACCAAGTTGCCATGGGTCTGGACTGGCTCAGTGAGGTGGAGTGTGCTTGGATGGTGATGCTATCAGTATCAGAGGTGTGGAGGTACGAGTGCCAATCAGGAAGGCTTTGGTATTGTTGATGTTCAACGGAAGAAAGTTAACTTTCATCCCGGAAGATGTCTGACAGACATTCTATCAGGACAGCAGTGGTCCTGGAGTCAAGGATAGAGGCAGAGAGATAGAGTTGGGTATCATCTGCATACTTGTGAAAGTTGACCCCAGCTCTGTGGACGATGCCACCAAAAGGGAGCATATAGCTATTGAAGAGAAGGGGACCATGAACAAAGTCTGGGGAACGTTGCGGCTACCAGAGAAGAAACCATTTGTGGAGGTGAAGTGGAGACAGTGGGTGAGAGATTAGATCTGAACCATTCAAGGACAGAATCATGAAGGCTTAGGTGAGAGGAAAAAGTGGTTAATGATATTGAAGGCAGCAGAGCGGTCGAGCAGGCAGAGGGAGCCCTGGTAACAACAAAGGAAACATCTTTACTGCAGACATCCTTTTGCCAAGTTCCATGTGTGCTTTCTGCCAGCTTTTGATTGTTTAAGCTTGCTTATGCAGCTGCTCACAGGGGAATCTGGACCAGATTTTATTATTGCTTATCAGTTCAGTGACACCGCACATTGTTTCCGTCTTATCACCAAAACACCCACCCTTAAAATAGTGACCACAATTGCATTGGCTTGTTCAATGTGGAGAATCTGTTGATTAGCAGAATACAAAGTGGATGCCTTGTGAATTTTATGAAGTAAAGTCTTTAGTACTTTTTCAGAAAAATGTAATTTTTAAAGGTTTCTTAAACTGAACCATACTACGATTTATTTCCCTTCTTCCTCTCGCTCACTGCCCCTCTCCCCCTTCCTTCCCCCCCCCCCACCACCACCACCGTAAATTTCTCTGATGTTCAATATTTGGCAAATTATTTCTGGTTTTCCTTTCAGGTGGTGTTGTGTGAGGAAGCTGTCAGGAAGTACAAGTAGGACTGATGGGATGTCCTGACTTTAATTACAGCAGTTGATAAAGGAATATGCCTATTCACTATTAATAGGTGTGAGGTTCTTTGCTGCAACAAAAGTAATAAGTCCTCGTCCTTTGAACGAGTTGATAGCCACTGCTTGCAACTGCTGACTTTGTTAAACTACAATCTCCTGGGTGGTTTTCTTTTCTATCCTTCAAAATGACAATGGCAAGTTTGTTCTCGTTTACCAGCCCAGCTGTCAAACGTCTGCTGGGCTGGAAACAAGGAGACGAAGAAGAAAAGTGGGCAGAGAAAGCTGTTGATGCCCTGGTTAAGAAGTTAAAGAAGAAGAAGGGAGCGATGGAGGAATTGGAGAAGGCATTAAGTAGTCCTGGTCAACCCAGCAAGTGTGTCACCATCCCTCGATCACTAGATGGTCGACTTCAAGTGTCTCACAGAAAAGGTCTTCCACATGTTATTTACTGTCGAGTGTGGCGCTGGCCAGATCTTCAAAGCCACCACGAGTTAAAACCATTAGACGTTTGTGAATTTCCATTCGGATCCAAACAGAAGGAAGTTTGCATTAATCCCTATCATTATAAAAGAGTGGAAAGTCCAGGTATGTACTATAATACAATATTTACTACCTCGGTTTGACAACTTTGTTCAAATTAATTGAAAATGTTTATGATTTTGTTATTTCTGATCATTTCCTAATATTCTCATGTGAGACATTCTTGGACTTATTTATTATTCATAAATATTTTAACTTGCTTTCCAATGAAATTAGAATCCCACTGGAAGTGGTACTCTTGGAAAATGTTGCTGTTGTCCAGTTGAGACTTTAAATTGATCTAATGTTTCAGTGCTCTGATTAAAATAGTTTTTGTGATAAAACAAATGTGATGAATTGCATGGAAAATAGTTTTTCCACTTAAAAAGACATATGCCTATGAAAAAAATGACATTGAAATCTGTTCTCTTTTAATGACTTGATGGCATAGTTCAACTTCAATTAGTGAAGTTTCTGCGACAGTGAAAACTTGCTGAAGTGGTTAATGCCGTTTTCAAACCATGATATTATTAAAGCTGAATGTGCCTAAAAACAGTATCATGGCATTATAGTACTGCTCATCATTGATGCTTGTGGACTTTTAAATAGTCCACATACATTGTAGGTTAGAAATATCAATGTAGCATTGAAGTCCACCATTTTGTATTAACACTAAATTGGAAATATTTAGTATTACTACTGTAATGAACCGAGGTGTCTTGTTCGATCCTCAACCGTCTTTCCTCCTCCACCTCCAAACCATGACCTGCTCTGCTTTCCTTCACCTTCGCAACATTGCCCGACTGCCACTACGTCACCTCTCAGACTGCTGAAACCTTCATTCATTCCTTCATCACATCCAGGCTCGACCACGCCAATACCCTGCTTGTTGGCCTTCCCAATTCCTCCTTTCATAGCATCCCCCATTCTCCCCCAACTCCATTGGCTCCCCATCACTCAGAGGATTCAATTCAAGATCTTGGTCCTCATCTTCAAGTCCTCCATGACCTCACGCCACCCTACCTTTGCAACCTCCTATCCCCCTAACAACCTGCCCGCTCCCTCCACTCAGAGGGCTCCGGCTTGCTCCATGTCCCCCGACCCACCTGCCCCACCATCGGCAGGCGAGCCTTCAGCCACTTTGCCTCTAACCTCTGGAATTCCATCCCCCAGTCCCTCTGCCTCACCTCCTCCCTGGCCTCCCTCAAGTCCCGCTTCAAGTCCCTGCTCTTTGATGGTCCCATTGGTCACAACAAATCCCTTCTTTTCTCTCCACCCTCCCGGATCCCGAACCCAGCTCAGGTCTGAAACATAGACTGTCCAGCATTTGGGACGTCCTCCCAATGTGAAAGGCTCTATACAAGTGTAATTTTGTTGTTGTAATTATTGCTATTTTTATCAGCTAAGAAAGCGATAAAGCAGATTAAACTGTACAGGACATAATTTGACTGCAGTTGAAATCTCTCCACCCCCTTCCTGCACCACCCGTATGGTTAGGCCTTTGGGAATCATTAGAAAGGCAATCTTTGTTGAATCAATGATGAGATTATTAACCTTGACGTGTTGGCATCCACTGAAGGACAATCATTTGTACAGTTTTCAAATCACAATGCTTTGTTTTAGTTAGTCATTTCTTGCCAGATGCCATAATTGTAACAGTTTTAGCCTTATGGGGAGGCGACCACAGCAGCCGTAAAAATATGGCTTGAATGAATACCAGAAAATTCTTTATTACTGATGTGGTAACGTTAAAATGGAACACAGTCAACTCTTGAACTCATCAGAATGAAAGTTTGTTTTTGAAGTATATTCAGTTCAAATTCTCAATCTGCTGAATACATTCTGAAATTGTATTATATATAGGGTGTATTACATTTAGCACTTTAAGATCAGATCATGTGTTTTTCACCCTCTCTCCTTCTCCCCACCTACTTTACTATAACAATAACACTTCTATAATACTTTATTATTCTAATAATTGTGTGTTATTTATTGTCAGATCTTGTCCTGATTCATGCAATTTGTCTTTTTTTTTAATCCCCTGCTTTTTAACGGTTCTGATTACACCCCGTTAATCTTGCTTTGCTACAAGATAGATAGGTAGCTCTCTTCTATCATGATTAATAAATTGCACAAACACATTCTTTTTCTCTCACTATCTCTCCTATCCATTCAATTAAGTAGTAAAATGTGCAACACTGCCGAGCAGTGACTATTCTCTCTTTTTATTCCAGTTCTGCCACCTGTCTTGGTTCCAAGACACAGTGAGTTTAATCCCCAGCACAGTCTTCTAGTTCAGTTCCGGAATTTGACTCACAATGAGCCTCACATGCCACATAACGCCACATTTCCAGACTCGTTCCAGCAGCCGAACAGTAACCCGTTTCCTATTTCACCAAATAGTCCATATCCACCCTCTCCTGCCAGCAGCACCTATCCCAGCTCTCCAGCTAGCTCTGGACCAAGCAGTCCTTTCCAATTGCCAGGTAAGAAAACATAACATTTTAACACCATTTGAGGAATATGGAAGTGGAAATCTGCTTTGAAATAAAAATCTAATTTTCACAGTAAAACTTAACTTTATCTGCTTTAGCATCAATGTTTGGATTTTTTTCAAATAACTCCACAAACAATGTAAATAGATTTAGTAATAGCTGTTCTGTAATGTTCTAAAATTCCAAAATTGGCAAGATGGACTTTCGGACTATTTTTAGTCCATTTATTTTAGCAGGTTAGTGAATTTTGATTAAGCTCATTTTACACGATACAAGTTCAGTAGAAACAGGTTATAAACTGTTCTCAAAATTGGGATAGGAAGCGAGGAATGCGTGTGTGTTGAACTAGTGACTGCACTAAACTAGTTCAGTGGTTCTTATTTACTATTCATTCCGCTGTTGTAGTTCTGCAATTTTTGTCCAAGCCTGATAACATTCTTAAATCTTGATTGTATTATAAACAGCTGATACTCCCCCACCTGCCTACATGCCACCAGAAGAACAAATGAACCAGGACAATGCTCAGCCTATGGACACAGGGAATGTGATGATGTCATCTACCATACCACCTATGCCTATTATCTCCTCTAGAGGTAAGATCCCAATATATGTTAAACTTGTAAAATGTATGAGCAAGTTTCACTTGTAATTTAGTCAGTTAAGGCGGTGAACTCCACAGTTTTATTGGTATGAAGAATACGGTCTAAAGCGCTGAAAGTGCTACTCACAACAAAATAAATGCTTCTAATACGGATCCCAAAATATCCCTTTGTAACTGGGTCTGATCAGATGATCTTTATAAAGCAATTTTCAGTTCCTAGTTTTAGTGAATGTCGTAAAATTGTGCGTGTGTTTCTGCTCCTGCTTCAGCAGAGCTGCATGTTAGAAAGACTTCCATAATCCACTTTCAGACAGTATTGTGCCCACTCTTTTCTCTCTCATTTTGAAGGAGGAATCTGCATATGAAAAAAGTTTATTCACAATATTTAGCATGATCTTTCACTGCATACACTCCCAAGCTGAAGTTTGTAATGCAGTCCTGGGGCAAGCACCGTTATTTTTTAACCATGACAGCCATTATAATTTTCAGAAAATTATATGAAGCATTTTAAGCGACGGTTTTGAGGAAGCACGCGAGGGAGAGCAGAAGTTCTTTAAACTTGTTAACTTCTTTTCAACGATTGATTTGCTTTATTTCAGATGTTCAGCCTGTCGCTTATGAGGAGCCCAAGCACTGGTGTTCTATTGTATACTATGAATTAAACAATCGAGTTGGTGAGGCTTTTCATGCTTCCTCTACAAGTGTTTTAGTGGATGGTTTCACTGATCCTTCCAACAACAAAAACCGTTTTTGTCTTGGCCTTCTTTCCAATGTAAATCGCAACTCCACCATTGAGAATACCAGGCGGCACATTGGTAAAGGTATGGTTAACTTTAACGTAATCATGAAGTCAGTCAAACTAATTTGGTCAAATAGAATATTTAGATTAAGGTGTTCTGTAAAATGATGTTAAAGTTTGTTGGTGTTCATGTTTCAAATCAGTTATTTGATATTTGTTGGTATATATTTTGTAAAAACTGGTTCAGTATTTTCAACCAAAGGTTGAATTGATTTCTAAAGTTAGTTCTCAGTATTTAGGTTATGCAATTTATAAAGATATGACTTATGTGAGTTTTTAAAATTCTGGTTTGTATGTGTTAGAGTGTTGCCACCTCTGGTCAAAGATGATGGTGCAATTTTACAAATGTTGGCATACAGTAAAACCATATGGTTTGAATTACATATGTGCAGTGTAGATTATTGATCAAATCGGATTTTCTACCACTTACGGTGTTCACCTTGAACTTTGCATAAGTCATACTAAATGTTATGGCGACTTATGAGTTTTACTGTATTTACAATTCAGTGAGAAAAAGATCTAAATAATATGACAATAATAAGTGCATTAATAATAATTCTTGCATTTCATATAGCACCTAATCACATCTTCAAGACGTTTCAAAGTGCTTCAAAGCACTGAATGTACTGTAAAGTGAATTTACTATAATAGCTTTTCCAATAAATACCTTATTTTATTCCCTCCTTTTAGTATGATAACCATTTGTGTCTCTTTATGTTGAGGCTAATCTTTTTTTTAAAAAAAGTAAACAAATAGGAAGGCATTCAGTCTATATTGAGTAGTATGACAATAAATAATACCTCTTATTTATGATTTTATAGGTGTCCACCTGTACTATGTGGGAGGTGAAGTCTATGCTGAATGCCTCAGTGACAGCAGTATTTTTGTCCAAAGTAGGAATTGCAACTACCATCATGGCTTTCATCCAACCACCGTCTGCAAGATACCCAGTGGTTGCAGCTTAAAGATATTCAACAACCAGGAGTTTGCTCAACTTCTTGCCCAATCTGTGAATCATGGTTTTGAGGCTGTCTATGAACTCACCAAGATGTGCACCATTCGTATGAGCTTTGTTAAGGTGGGGGGCAAAAGTTAATTGATGGCTTATTAAAGTATTAAAAAATTAACACTCGTAAATGCGCTTTAAAACTATTAATATGGAAAGTAAGACCATTGTAAAGACCATGAATGAATCAGGAAGGTTTGCCCATCAGCAACCATACTGTTTCTCATCATAGAGCTAGCGTGACTCCACTGGATCACTGTTATCCTTTAAAGGTGGATGTTCAAAAGCTGGTTATAGAGACAACTGACAAATGTGGGTTAATGCAATCTTAATTATTAATAACCAGAGTTTAAACTTTAGATTGGTCTCAAAGTGGGTTTTGAAAGCAGATAGGGATGGGGGTTGGGGGACGGGAGGCGGAGGGGACTTTGGAAGAAATCTTGAATTCAAAACTCATATCAAAACTCATTTTCAGTTGACCGTAAATAACTTGTGTTTGGATGTTGGTAACCTTGTTTTTTTAAATGTTGATATTCACAGGGTTGGGGAGCAGAATATCATCGACAGGATGTAACCAGCACACCATGCTGGATAGAAATTCATCTTCATGGACCACTGCAGTGGTTGGATAAAGTGCTCACTCAGATGGGCTCTCCTCATAATCCTATTTCTTCTGTATCTTAACAGTGAGATACCATTTACAGGCTTGTGCAAAATACCAGAAGGAGAAATGTTATTTAACTGGACACTGTGAAAGAGCTACTGGATAATGAACAAAGAAAACACTGAATGGAAATCTTGAGATTGTGACCAATTACTAATTATTTAACTGCTCCTTAGCTGTGTGGTATTTGCTTTTTTGCCACCTCTGCTTGTTCAGTTAACTCTTTGTTTACATTGAGACTCCGTTGGTAAGTATCTAAGAATGTATTGCTTTCAAACAAGCAATACCATCGTTAAGTGCTTGCACAACATTTCTTGCCCGTGAAGTTCGGCTACAACAATTCAACTGTTCTCTACCATTTTTGGGTGGTTTATTGTGGGCAGTGAACTCCACATAAATTTGTAAGTAGACAATCCTGTTAAGAGATTCTATTTCAATATTCAAATGTTATCAAGGCAAACACTTTTATTTTTAAGTTATCTCTTAATCACAACAGAGCAGCAGAAATATTCTAAGGAAACTACCCGTTTTAGTTGGATGTATTTCTGACCAACCAGAAGGTTCCAAAGTCTTGTAAAAACACTATTTTTTTGCTTTTCGCATCATTATTTTTTTCAGTATTTGCAGTGGAAGTTTGAAAGCTCTTTGAGCATTACAAGATTTTGAAACATTGAACTGTTTAAATGTTTGTAGAAAGGTTTGTGTTTGTCATCTTATAGATGCACATTGCCTCTGGTATCAGAATGTCTTAAACTTTGTTCTATATTCTCTTTGAGCTTGGTATTGTATAATTACAATTATCATTTTTTGGTCCGCTGAGTGTTGTTCCTAGTGAGGTCACCTGTATCTAATGAAGATAAATTGTTTTATTGAAACCATGCAAGTGCTGGTTGACCCAAGGACATTTACATTTCAGTGTAGTATATGTTTCTTGTATTATAACAACTTTTAAATGCAAACATTTCTGCTCCTGTACAGATTGGGGAAACTTTGAAAACCTGACTGCATTTAAGACTTCGATTTTTTTTAATGCAATTTCTTACAAGTTTTCACGAGCATTAGATTAAAATTAGGGGAAAACAAAGAATTTACTTTCACACCGTTTGAACTTTTGCTGATGTAGTCTGAGATGAATATTATGTACACTACTCATAAACCCAAACTCCACTTTCCTAACCTGTTTGAAATGCTGGGATTTAAAAAAAAAAATGCTATTGATGTCAAATTTAGGGTAGAACCTTGGATTTTTTCATTTATAAGTTAAAGTCGATTGTAATTTGGAATTCTGTTGTGGGGGGTTAATTTGGTGAAACTGGATAATTATCCATAGATCTGTTTTCTACCTATCTACCAACACACACAGCAAAACATTTTGGGTGAAACAAATCAAACAAATAATCTTCACAGCCCCTGTCATCCAATTCCGTGTCAGTAATCCTGTCCTTTACTGTGTCAAGGAGGTCTTCCCCAATTTCCTCCAATCTCAAACAAACTGCCTTTACTCAGAAATATCTGAACCATGGTGCACAGCCCAGATATAGTCCACAAGCTCTCTGGTTATCCTACACGCACAGCCACCCCTGCACAGGATTGACGCAATTGCATTCCAGATGACTAGTGATTAGTCAGTTTCAGCAGGCGAGCGGACAGTCAGTGAATATGAACCACATTCGCTCACGCTCAGTGTTTTATTGGCACTGATATCGAAGAGATGGAAAAATGTTTTTTTTTAAATAGTTGAATTAATAAACCTAATCTCCCCGTGAGAAAAATTATATAAATTTTATCAATGTAGAGAAAAAGGCGATAATAAAGGTAGTCGTTGTGGTGTGTATTTGCATATGGAAAGGGAAGCCAGGTCGGAACAAACACTTGCTCTGCATAAGCTGCCATATCTGTTGATCAGACGTATCTGTTACTTGCGTTGGACTGGTCTCCTGCTGTTACTCGCGTGGAATTGAATTCTAATTGGTGGAGATGGAAAGTGACCCGAGTTCACCAAGTGTGACAGCAAGAGAGCAGGACACCTGGGCTGGTTCTGTTCGTGGACATTTTCATGCGTTATATTCACAATTTATCAACTCTTTGTATTTTGCGTGTAAATTTATGATGTGTAAGGATTTAGATATATTCTTAGCGATCGATAAATGTTGTAGTAGATTTAAATTGCCTTGAAAAAGCACACTTGAATAAAAGTGTTTTTTGGTGAGGGTTAGATCTCAGAAAGACGCTTTCTTACCCGATTGCTAAATTTGTGTCATTAAGTGTGTGTGTTTTGATGTAATTTTTAAGCATCTCTCCTCTTTAATTATCTGCATAAAGTGCTCTGATTAACCTGATGTTTTCTATTTTTGAACTGAAATGGCCAAATGTGCTTGCAGCTGGTTTCACTTTTTTTTTAGCTGCATTCAGGAAAAAATAAAACTTAAAACACTACAAAGCCTGTGTATGAATATCATTACAGTAAATTAGAATAAACCAGCATATTCTCCCTTATCGCTTTGAAAATTGGAAAATAAATTGTGTTAAAAGATCACGACAGCAAACAAAATGGAGATTCCTTCTTGTTTTGGGTAAGCAGTATTCCCGTTTTGAGTGTAAAAGACCTGATTTGAATACTGTTGGTGATGTCCCAGGATAAGTGATGTTTATCTTCCTGTTTTATAATGTTAGCTTATGCTCGCTAATTATTACTTTGCAAGTATGACTCTGGACAGTGAGATTCTTCCTCATTCCTGACATCCCCACACATTCTGCAGGCTCTTGAGACTGGTCCTGCCTCATCTCCAGCCCCCTGTCCATCCATCCTTCCCCAGAATAAAATAAGTTGAAGCATGAGCTCATCGTATTGATCAATGTTTTTGCAAGGCAAAAACATTTTTGTTTAAAGTCTGTGATGTGTCAGTAACACTTTTCTGTACATATATGGTACATTGTGACACATGGCATTGATTCTGTACCAGTGAGAGTCTGAAAACAGTGCAGTTAAACTCTTAGCACAGTTGGGGGTCACAAAACCTGTGCCAGCTCTAGTTACCTGGGTTTGCAATTGTATTACTGA
Source organism: Hydrolagus colliei (assembly GCA_035084275.1). Classification (NCBI taxonomy): domain Eukaryota; kingdom Metazoa; phylum Chordata; class Chondrichthyes; order Chimaeriformes; family Chimaeridae; genus Hydrolagus; species Hydrolagus colliei. The sequence goes on along the minus strand of CM068752.1, from coordinate 606,231 downwards.
GTCTGTAGGTGAGGGGTCTGTCAAGCATCTGCCTATGGAACCTGTAGTTGTTATATTACCCCTCCTGCCATATGAGGTGTTTGTCAGTGATCTGGGAGACTTTGTACTCATTGTATTCATTATCATTTTTAATGTATTTTTCCCTTTGTGAGGAAATGTTAACAGCATATCTGAAACGCTAAGCTTCATTTGGCAGCAGTAAGACTTAACGAACCTGGATCCTAATGAATTCGGTGTTACCTCTTTAAAAGAGCGAGTGGAGCGTAATGTGGCAAATTTTTATGTGTATTTTGAAAAAGCATCCATAAGAGCATCATTTTTATCTCCTGCCAACATTCCTCTCACAGGCAATGGATTGATTTATGTTTTTGAATCTTTACGACAAAAAATGGTCTAGTCAGATTTTTTTAAGTCACTTAATCAGTCGAGCGTCTGTGTAGCAAAAAAAAACAACAACTGAATAATGGAGCCAAGTTGGCCTACAGATCTAAAACAATTTGGTTTTTGATCAACACATATTGGCAAAGGTTCAGAGGACTGGTAAAAGTTGATGGATGATTTACTACGACTAAAAGAGGTTTCCTGTTTAAAGCTGCTGCTTAAAAGTATAACTTAAGATATACAAACCCAACCAAATCCCAGATTGGACCACTCGCTTGCTCAGAGCTGAAGTCCAGCCATATTGGCAGCTAAAAAAAATGGTCATTCAGCTCATTATACAGAGATGGCAAACTGAAACTTATTATTCCTCAATGGTTCCTTGTGTAAGATGTGTGTGGGCATTTAATTACAGACCCCTCCCCTATATATTAATTGCATTTGATATAGCGCTCTTCATGTCTTTTAGACGTCTCGAAAGCGCGTCAAAAATATACTGCAGAGTGAATTGACTGCATATTTGTGGGCAATATATGGCAGTCAATCGCACACAGCAGTATCCCTCGCAGTCGTGGATTGAAAATGGATCAATTTGTTATTTTTAGAGGGATTGTTTTTAAGGCGTGTGCAGTAAGGAAATTTACCCAAGGTTTTGCCCTGCCTGGAATCAAACCCAAGTCTCTCACTTCAAGGCGAGTGCTCTAATCACTGAGCTATAGGATTTCAACGTTGACAACTCTTGTTGACAGTCGCTGTCTCGATTCACAAGTGAAGTTTGGATACAGACCAGCCTCTTTTCAGCTGCATATAGAGTAAAGTGTGATTAGTGATATTTTTACAGTGTTAGTAATCTTAGAATATTTTCTAGCTCTACCTTTCAATAGGTGAAGCTTATATTTTGAAAGCACTTGTGCAAGGTTTCCATACCGGGTAAAATACTTTGCGTTTGTTCAAATCCCACGTGCTTCGGACAGGAGAAAAATCAGTAAGCAAAATGTCCCATCTCCTAAATGTGTGTGTGTATATAGCGTGTGCATGTGGGAAGACTTTAGGTCTGGCGTGTTGCAGGATGTGTTGGAACAAACAATCAATATCCTTCCTGGAGATGAAACAAGGCACCACGAAACCCAAGTTTCAAAGCATGAGCCACACTGTGGGTGGGAGTGGCATTTGTCATCAAAGACTTGTGCTATTTCGACTTTAAAAATAAATAAATATTATATGTTTATTATATATAGGTCGGTGTATTGTCACTCTAATCATGAAATGTGCGGTTAATCATTTAGTCTCAATCACATTGAATAATTTACACCAAAACTTATTATTCCTCATTGCCCAACAAGGGTAATCAAGTACAGTGCTGAATACAGAACCTTTTATCTCGGTTTATCCGTGACGAGGAATAGCGAGCACAGGTTCCGCAAAATAAATAAAATCGGGGAAGGAAGAGCCTTAGCTTCAGGCTTAAAATGAAGTGGTTTTTACAATCACCAAAAAATGAGTAGGAGTAACACGTACCTGTAAAATATATATTTGATGTTTGTTCACTATCATTGGATGTTGACAGCTCCTGTTCCAACTTATTTACCAAGGATCCTTTACATGAGGACCTGGATTAAGCAGCTGGTGTTGAGTAAGGCTGGTATACAGCCTTGTACTGATACCTTGAGAACATCAAGGTGGCAGGCTGTCCTGCAAAACTCCTCCCAGCACATTGAAGGCAGATGTTCACCAGATAATTGATGAGGAAACCTGAAGCTTGAGCAATAGCTGGTGATTGTGTTTGACAGGTCTGAAGTAATAATAATAATAATCCTTGCATTTTGAAATAGCGCTTTTCACGGTTTCTAGACAGAATGTACTGTAAAGCGAATTGACCGCGGCAGCCGACTGCGCACAGCAGCGTCCGTCCCCACAAACAATGACAATTTGACTCGATAATAGCACTGTTTACGACAGACCAGCCCCCCCAGCCAGCACCACATACTCTTCCGTTCGGGAACAAAACAGGTTGATGGACGACAGGTAACAACAGCAGCAGATGGTCTACAAAGAGCAAACGGTTTTGCCCATTAAATTCTTGCAACGTCGAGTGAACTACTGCCAACCGACCAAGGAAGAAGTTTTCCTGACAGGAAATAATGGTGGGAAACTTATTGCGATAGCCGTCCGAAGACAAAACAGCTGGGCTGATGGGGAAGTGCTTCCACGATCTAATCTTACCTAAAAATAAAAGCTTTGGCGATAACATCCGCAGACGTATTGTGATTTGAGAGCGTTAATGTATAGAATGAAGGCTTGACGTCCCAGGTATAAAATGCTAAGTTCATACACAATATGTGAACTAGGAATGAGGTTTATCCTACCTGCAGTGCACTGACTTACTCACTGCCTGCGTTGATGTTAGCAGCATAACATATGGGAGGGAGGGAGGTGGGATTATCACCAGTGGTGATAAAAGTATCACCAACTCAAACCCAAATGACACTTATTTTTGCTATAGATACACACACACATATATATATATATAAAAACACTTTATTGCTGATGTCTAAAAGTATTCAATGGAAGTAACAACTGACAATCTGTGGGTATTACAAATTAGACCTCAGTAACATTTATAAAAAGAATCTCAGTAACGGCCGATAAAAACAAGGACAATGGAACAAGAATTGCCAACTTTAGAAATGCTAAGGCTACGAACAATGATTCTTGCCCCCCCCCCCACCCAAGCCCCCTCCGTCTTAGTGTCAGATCAAAGCATCTATTTATATACATCTGGCCTTCCTAGAAGGACACAATGGTTCTCCACCAGAGGAGTCTGAATTAAGCTGAACTACTCGAGCAAGAAGAGCGGTGGGTCGATCTTGGCCACAGCATGATATCTGAAACAAAACAAAAGACAATATGATCTGAGAATGTCCCTTCAAAGACAGATCTATTCTTAAGTCCGTTCTCAACACAATATTTTTTAAAAATAACCCGTGTGCTATTGTTATAGTTTGTGCCATGCCTTTTTCCTGACTTTTTAAAAAAAAAAAACACACTTTAAAAGCTGGTTTGTAACCAGATAACAGTCTGAAATCTGTGATCTAAGGGGTTGATTGAGGTCACATAAAACTGTTCCGACGACAGAAGTCGCAATATGCAAACCTCACTGTGTTCACTGAACTTTCACCTGTCGATTCTGTGAAGCGCTTTGAGATCCCGATAAGATGTGAAAAGCTCTATATCAAATGCAAGGATTATTATTATTACTTCAGAAAGCTATGAGTTTTTAATGATAACCCTTGCATTTGGTTTATAGCGCCCTTATTGCGTCTTCAAGACGTCTCAAAGTGCATCACGGAATCTACTTTTATGTATCTTTCGAGGGCAAAATAACTGATCCCAATAATAGTAATAATAATACAAAAATAGGTACAGTACTGACTCACATTCTTGTGATAAGTACCATTTCTAGGCAATGAATTTCAGCAGATACAGGATCGCCAACGCTACTTACTTAGAGCCACTATATTTCTCCCTCACTGCCTGTTGAGGATGCTTTGAAACTTGGAGGTATTCCTGGTGTAAGTCAGTCAGGCACGAGTGTATATCCTTACGGCTGTATCCAGAGAAATTTTCAAGCACTGTAGTCTGGAGTGTGGGGTGGGAAACAAAAGTTGGAGGAACCATGTTAAAAGTCTATGAACTTTGAGCACCTGGGGTCTGAAACACTGAATGTCCAGCACCTCGGGAAGTGAAAGGCTCTGTACAAATGTCATTTTTATTGTTGTTGTTGTTGTTAAAGTGACAGATTCTCTACAAAGTCAAAAAAAACACACCCAGTTGTGCCAAACTTACCCAGCCGAAGCCGGTGACTGTGTAGTTAGCCAGGCAGAGAGCTGCCGCCGCTATCATTGAAGGCAAGTATTTCAGGAAAGGATCTGCGTTGATGAGGGTCAACTCTCCCAGGTACTGAAAGCAAAAACCAAAATGACACTTAGTCCCTCGCTTAACGTCGCAGTTGTGTTTCCCCCGAAAAGTGCGACTTGAAGCGAAAACGATGTGAAGCTAACGCGGGCAAGCGTTTATGTACGTACGCCCAACGCTACCCAAAGTAGTTTGTTTCCATCCCGCTGGCGAACGACGTAATAGCGAACGTCGCGATGTTAAATTACTATTCGTTCCCCCCATGTATCAGCGAAATAATAACGAAACAACGTTAGGCGAGGTGTGTCTACCTGTAATTAAGATCAGCGACCAACAATCGAAGTTTTATTGCAGAAGAGCAGACGACTGAATTAATAATAATCCTTAACATTTGATACAGCGCTTTTCACGTCTTCTAGACTGTGTCTCAAAGCACCTCACAGAATATAGTATAAAGTGAATTGATTGTATATATTTGTGGGCGAAACGCAGCAGCCAATTGTGCACAGCAGCGTTCCCCCACAAACAGTCATGGACTGAAATGACCAATTCTATATATTTTTTGACAGATTATTTGGCGTGCATGCGCGCGCTGTGTGTGTGTGTGTGTTTGTGTGTGTGGAGTAAGGAAACTTGCCCCAGGTTCCGCCCTACCTGGATTCGAAACACAGGTCTCCTCAGACTTTTTAAGGCCAGTGCTCTGACCACCGAGCTATAGGAATCAAGTGAAGCTTACCAGAGCCAAACTTTCTACAGGTCTGTTTAGCTGCTGTTGTGTAAAGTAGTGCATCAAAAACTGGACGATCGTTGGTGCAGCCATGTCAAAGGACAAGACTTTCAACACAAGTGTCTCCATCTTCAGGACTTGGCCCACGGTGTACGTATCATCGGTGATGTACACAAACTCCCCAACTTCCGGAGGGTAAATCTCTTCAAACTTCCTGCAAAAATTCCAAACTCCCGTTTTAATTTAATTTGGAAAGGAATTTTTTTTAATTTTGCAAATAACTCCTCACGCAAAACAAATGCCGTTCTAAAGTTTCAGTCAATAACAATGCTAATAATAATAATTTGCGTTTCATTATAGCGCCTCATCATGCCGTTGAGACGTCTCAAAAGCGCTTCGCAGAATATACTTCCAAGTGAACTGACTGTATATTTTGTGGGCGAAACGCGGCAGCTAATCTGCGCGCAGCAGCGTCTCCCCCCCCCCCCCCCCCACAAACAGCCGTGGATTGACTTGACTTTGTTTTTAAAATTATTATTTTTTTCCCGTTTTTAAGCGACGTCCCGCTTCACTCTCGGCAATAACTGCCAAACACACAAAGCCTTCGCTGTCAAAACTTCCCGAGGATTTCACGTTGCAACTCCACGTGCGAAGCGACAATATTCCTAACTCCAGAGTCTGGACGAAGACAGGAGCCGCGCAAGGCTGCCCTCCAGTGGTAGAAGAGAAACGGTGCACTTTCCCCTCCACCTCCCAACCCAACCGCGAGTTGAATTGGATCCTCTTGAAATGCACGAACTCACTTAAAAGAGAGCGTAAGAGAGCCGCAGGGTCACCAGATTTTCGACAGCAAAATGACATTTGCCGCCGCAGCGCCTTTTGCGTCAGGAGGAACGTCTGTCCCAATTCGCTGGACAGTCGGTGTTTCGGACCCGAGGCTGGGGACCGCTGACGGTGGGTGGGTCGGGGTGGGAAACGTGGAGCAGGTAGGACGCGAAGATCAAAATAAGTAGAGAGCAACAGACTTACGATGCCAGAAACATAGCAGCGGTTCCCACCAGCTGCAGCTTTCCACGCTGCACTGACATCGACGACAAGAAACGATCGATGTAGTTGACGGCCAGGTGAAGAGTCTCGTTATGGAGTTTGTATTCCTCCCCCACCTCCACCAGCCAGTCGATCAGTATGGCTCGCATGCCGTTTGTGATGTCTGGCTGCTTGGTCAGGTAGGTAGCTTTGGGCATGCATTTCACCTGAAAGTCAAAGGTTGGAGATCGTCATTCAAAAAAAGGCTGAGCGTTTTGAACACATCATAATAATAATAATTATTATTATTATAATAATCCTTGCATTTGATATCGCGCTTTTCACGTCTTCTAGACTGTGTCTCAAAGCGTTTTGCAGAACAGACTGTAAAGTGAATTGACTATATATTTGTGGGAGAAACGCGGCAGCCAATTGCGCACAGCAGCGTCCCCCCCCCACAAACAGTCGTGGGTTGAAATGACCAATTTATTAGTTGGTTTTTTTTGGGGGGGAGGGTTTATTATTATTATTGTGTGTGTGTGGGGGGGGGGGGGGGGGGGGGGTGGGGAAGAGTAAGGAAACTTGCCCAAGGTTCCACCCTGACCTGACTGGATTCGAAACACAGGTCTCACGCTTGTAAGGCTCTAACCAGCCTCCAGTTCCTACCTCCGCCATTCGGAGATATTCGAAGATATCGTTGGCGTACTCCGATACCGTCAGCACACCGGAGAGCTTGTCGATCACAGTGCGATCCAGCGATGTGTCCAAAACCATTGGAGACCCTGGTAAATAAGAATGAGATGAACACGGACCGAGAGATTAATAGGTCAAATGGTTCATTTGTTTGGCTGTTTACAACAGCAGCAGCAAAATTACACGTGTTTAGCGCCTTTCACATCAGGAGGATGTCCCAAGACGCTGGACAGTTACTGTGTCAGATCCGAGCTGGAGACGATGGTGGTGGTGGGGGGGGGAAGGGAGGGATTAGGATTTGCCAACGGGACCATCGAAGAGGAGAGTTTTGAGGCAGGACTTGAAGGCAGCCAGGGAGTGGGAGAGTGGGGAGGGGGAGGGACTGCGGGATGGAGTTCCAGAGGTTAATGGGGGCAGAGTAATTTACAGTAGTTGCACTGGATAGCAACATCAAATCCAAACTTTTTCCAGTCCTGCCTGGATTTTTTTTAACAACCAAACAAATTAAGTTCTCTCAGTATTTGCTGACCCACATTTGCACTGCTGACAAACTGCAGGACTTCAGGCGATTAAGACTTTAAGCTCGGAGCTGGCACCCAACCATTGCCAGGTGTCAGCCTGGTTTTCAGTTGCTCACACTCTCGCTTCCAAGTCAGAAGGTTTGTGCGGCGAAGGCCACATCGGGAATTTTCCAACTCGTATATAGTCAAGGCCGACACACCCAACGCTGCGCTGGGGTGTGTGTGTGTGTGTCAAGATGCTCCAGGTTCCAGTCCATGAATATAAATGTAAATAATACTTGTATTTAATACTTCCAGACGTCTCAAAACACTTCTGCAGAATATTCTGTCAGAGTGATTTATTTGACTTTACATTTGTGGACGGCAGTGTCTCCCACAATCATACACTAAGTGACCAAATTATTATTTTTTGGGGGTAAAAAAAAAATTCTTGAGGGATTATTATCGAGCGTGTGAAGTAACAAAACTTGCTGTTTTCAAGGTTTCAACTTGTTGGGAATTCAACCCAGGTCTCTCGCTTGTGAGTGAGTGAGTGAGTGAGTGAGTGAGTGAGTGAGTGAGGGAGTGAGGGAGGGAGGGAGGGAGGGAGGGAGGGAGGGAGGGAGGGAGGGAGGGAGGGAGGGAGGGAGGGAGGGAGGGAGGGAGCGCTCTAACCACTGAGCTACAGGACTTCCATTAAAATGTTCAGCAACAACAATTTTGATTTATATAAACTTGAGTCCCTGATCAGGCGGACGTTAAAAACCCTGTCTGTACTCTTTGAAACTAGAGAATTTCTCCCAGCCTCCATGTGTATAAAATTGATCACTCGTCCACTTTTCGGGGACTTTCCTAGACACAAATTGGCTGCTCTGGTCACCTAGAAAATACACAGCCGCTAGCCTCACTTTAAAGCGTTTTGAAACATCCTCCGATGCGCTATTGGCTGCCGCCTTTCACCCCACGTATATTACGGTCAATTCACTTTACAGTATATTCCGCTAAGCGCTTTTGAGACGTCAAGAAGACTTGAAAAGGCGCTGTGTCGAATGCGAGGATTATTATTATTATTATCGTCATCGCGGCTGCCATCTAGCTCGAGGAAAAAAGTCCTGAAATGATGCATTTGATTTGGGAGTATCTGGCTTGAATTTAGCTGTGGTCTGCCGTTCAAGTTCAACGTACACTATACTTGCTCATCAGCAAAGAACAAGAGTTTCCTGTGGCGTGGATTGAAAGTTGCTTTTGTAATTTAAAAAAAAATACTAGTTGCATGCATGCCATAACTTACTATGTGAAGGATAATATATACATTACATGTATTATAATGGGAGAAAGAGACAGTGTTCAGCACTGAGGAAACGTGAGCAATTCACTACATGCAATGCAAGTAGGCCTAAAATCAAGGCTGCTCATTCACTGGCCTCCCAATTAGCACAGAGTGATTTGACGCAAAGGGGCAGGAAAGGGAATCATTTAAAAATAATAAATCATTAACTGTCATTCTAGATAAGGAATGATAATTCAAATTACTTGGGAAATGCAATCAATGCACTTTTCTTTTTTAAAAAAATATGTCTAGTGCAGGATAAAATATATTTTATATTTTAGGGACTGCGGGGGGGATGGATTTCCAGAGGTTAGAGGCAGAGTGGCTGAAGACTCGCCCTCCGATGGTGGGGGGGGTAGGTCGGGGGACATGGAGCAAGCTGGAGGCCGCTGAGCGGAGGGGCTGGGAAGGTTGTTGGTGGGTTCGGAAGTCGTGGACGTAGGGTGGGGCGAGGCCATGGAGGGCTTTGAATGTGAGGACCAGGATCTTGAAGTGAATCCTCTGGGTGATGGGGAGCCAAATGGAGTTGGGGGAGAATGGGGGGGATCCTACGAAGGGAGGAATTGGGAAGGCCAACAGGCAGGGCAATGGCTTGGTGGAGCCTGGAAGTGATGAAGGTGTGAATGAGGGTTTCAGCAGTCTGAGAGAGTGAGGCAGTGGCGGAGTCGGGCAACGGAAACCAGCTCCGCAGATAAACTTGGTTTGAAAGCGGCTCATCGAAAACAAAGGCTGAAAAATTCACTTGGGGGACACTCATCCCTCCTCATCACTGCAACAGCAGCCACCTGTTTAGAAGCGCAGGTGTTGCCATGAGGAAATAATCACTCTGTCTCAACCTATTAAACCCAGCTCCCAATTAAATAGCAGTTAATGTCTCAAAGAGACATTAAGGCTTGCTTGTACACTTACAGAACCACGTTCAGGGGGCGAGACAAAGGAGCCAAATAACAAAAGAGAGAAATAAACAAAATGCAGAATCAAATTCACCCAAACCCAATTATTTTTTAAAAAAAACTCTTTACAGGAAGAAATGGCATTTTGTATCATTTTGGCCACAACTGACTGCTGTACGGTACAGTACTCACCAATGCTCATGTCAAGGCTTTCTTTTCTGGCCTGAACCTGCTGGGAAATTGCAGCTGGGAACTGGGAGCTGCGAGGCTGTGACTCGGCTTCACTCCCCTGGCAGGAGGCAGCCAGGTCCTGGTAAATAACAAACCGTTCTTTGGATGGGAGATGAACATCTTTGGTGGTGGCTGGAATCCCTCCCAACACACCCTCGGCAAAGCAGGAACCGTTACTGGCTGATGTCACCTAACAGCACAAAACAGGGATAAGTGTGTGGATGTGTGTCTGTGTCTGTCTCTGTGTGTTTGAGTGTGTGTGTCTCTGTGTGTTTGAGTGTGTCTGTCTGTGTGTGGGGGTGTCTGTGTGTGTGTCTATGTGTGTCTGTGAGTGTGTTGTGTCTGTGGGTGGGTGTGTCTATGTGTCTGTGGGTGTGTGTGTCTATGTGTCTGTGGGTGTGTGTGTCTATGTGTCTGTGGGTGGGTGTGTGTGTGAGTGTTTTCTTTTAAAATCAAAGCACATCACGCTTTATTTAATGATCATCATTCAAATTAGTTTTTAAAAAAGAAAAAAAAAACCACAGAAAGCCTGGAAATGGCGGGTTAAGTCATTCAGACCATTTTACCTGCTTTGCCGCTCGGAAAGGCTGTACCCGAGAGCGTACGTTAGACAATTCCCCCAGCACAGCCCGCCTCTGCTGTATTTTACTGTCGAATGGCTGCTGGTGGTGAGGATATTGTTGATCTTTTCCTGCTGGAATTGAACCATGGCTGTTCTTCTCGGGCCTGGCGTCTGTCTGTCGGTGCAGCATGGTCCGATAGACGTTATATATATATGTGTGTGTGTGTATATACAGATAAAATATATATAAAAACCCAAACCAGCCGGGGTCTGGGAGGATGAAAAGCGGCTATTTCCTGCTGTTGGCTGCAACTGCACTCAAACCCGATTCAAGTCTCCCGCGGCTACTGGCCTCAGCCAATCACAGTCCACCCCGGCCGGCCTCAGCCAATGGCAGCCGCCGCCGCCGCCGCCGCCTCCGCGTCACCGAGGGAGAGAGAGGGAGAGAGGGAGGGAGTGACGGAGAGGGGGCGGGGTTACTCACTGCCACACCCCCTCCTCCTCCTCATCCCCCTAGCCCCGCCCCCCCCCCCCCCAACAATGTCACACTCTCAATACTCTCAATTACTCTCAAAGGAATAACAGGAATAATGACAGTGACAATGGTAATGACAATAGGAATAGTAATATATAGTAATAAATAAAAATAGTAATGACTAATAATAACAGGAATAACAATAATAATGACATTAATAGGAATAACAATAGGAATAGTAATAATATTAATAGTAATGACTAATAATAATAGGAAATAACAATAGGAAATACTAATAGTAATGAGTAATAATAATGGGAATAACCAATAGCGGTAACAATAACAGTGCCCTGTTATCACGTCTCCAAGGCGAGTCGCGGGATGTACTGCAAACCGTAATGACTGTTTATGTTGTGGGCGAAACACGGCAGCCGATCGTGTGCAGGGATGTGTCCCCACAAACAGCCGGGGATTGAAGTGACCAATTTTATTATTGGGTTTTATTTTGGGGGTGGGGGTGGTGGTGACGGGGGAGACAGCATTGGGGTGGGTGCCTAATATTTTTATTGAGTTGAGTTAATTCAGTCACCACTGACTGGAACACCACTCCATCACAGCAAGGCTTTGGAGATGCCAGCTCCACAAGCAAAATAACCGACAGGTAAGCTGACAAGCTAAACTAATCACGTTTCTATATTTATCTGACTGTTTGTGCCTTGGCCCAATCCCAATCCCTGACTGTCCAGCTCCTTGGGACGTCCTCCCGACGTGAAAGGGGCTGTGCACATGTCATTTGTCGTTGCTGTTGTTGGCGGAGTAGTGAACCTATGAACGATAGCAGATATTTTGCTGGAACATTGAGAGGTGTGATTTTTCCTCGAGGAGCTCAGTGTGTTTCGGGTTACTTGACAAAGCTATCGATGACGGTAAAATCACTCAGAAGACAATCTTTATTTCTGGCTTAAAATAATACAATATACAAGAGACTGTTCAACATTAAAACAGTTGTAAATACTGTAGGTGGAAAAACAGTGTCCAAACGATGTTTTCTGAACCGCTTGACCTAACAACCTACACAGATTTCGTGTTTGCGGCACCTACTGAAATGGCTGTGAAGCTGAAAAGTTCTGTCTGATCTGTTGCGTTAATAATAATACTACTAATAAATAATCCTTCTCTTTGAGTGTTCAAACTCATCCAGTATCATCCGGCTCACGTGCTGTTACTTTCACTGGGGGAACTCAACTTGGAGAACGGACTGATTAATTAGTTAGCAACTCTTTGTCCGTTTGTTTTGAACATGCTAATAATAATAATAATAATCCTTGCATTTGATATCGCGGCTTTTCACGTCTTCTAGACGTCTCAAAGCGCTTCACAGATTATACCATGAAGTGAATTGACTGTATATATTTGTGGGCGAAACGCGGAGGCCCATCGCGCACAGTGGCGTGCCCCACGAACAGTCACGGATTGAAATGACCGATTTATTGAAATTTTATTGAAAGGCTAAGTCAAAGTGAAGTGCAAAGCTTTCAATCAGCCGATCGGAAAAAAGACTGAACTTAATCACAAGCGATCAAAAACGACATTTAAAATGAGGGAATTATGAGTGGAGGGTTGTAACCTATTTGCCCAGATGAAACCTGAATGGGAGACAGGATAAGGACAAAGTAGAAGCTGGGGGGAGGGGCGGGCGAGACTTGTATTTTAAAGATTTGTATGACTTTTTTGGGTCTACTTTAATACGTATACATTGCTGGACAGACAACCTACTCCCAAACTGTCTGCCTGCCTGCCATGCCTGACGAAACACGTCACAAAAACCCTAGGTATTTGCTGTCCGACTACTAAAGGTTCCTCGTGATACTGATACAGAAGTTCTCAGCTTGTCTTATATATTTTTAAAAATTGCTGAAGGATGAATGATTGCAATGCCACTGACAGTAGGCCCTGGGTTATCAAGTTATATAAGAACATAAGAATTAGGAGCAGGAGTAGGCCATTCTGCCCCTCAAGCCTGTCCCACCGCCATTCAATAAGATAAGGCTGATCTTCTGCGTTGTACTGAGCAAGTTGTGTGTGTGATTGAACAAGAGACTTGTGTGTTACAGAGCAATGGAGGGTGGGTGATGGGGTGGGGTGTGGTTCCACCTTAATAAGGATTAAGCATTAATTGACTTCAGCTGTTGGGAATTTCTATGTGGACATTACCAACAATTCTTCCGTCAGTTGCAAGTCTCAACTGAACGTGCCACTGATTCCGGTTCAGCTCACATCACTCTTTTGTGGCATCTTGCCTTCCGTTTCTGTCTCTTCCCCCTCTCTCCTCCACCCCCCCACCACCCCCCACCCACTCTCTCTCTCTCCTTCTCTTCCTCCTCCTCTCCCTTTTGAATGCCGTTCCTTCCCGAAGCGCTTAACCCGGCGCAAGTAAACGCAATGCCCGCCCGAACTTCAGTTTTAAGGGGTTTACAATAGCCCCTTTTCCACGCTTTTTTTCCCGCAGATAATAACATTTTTGCTAAAACATTCAATTTCTTTAAAAGTCCACGGGTGGGGGTGGGGGTGGGAGGGGTGTGGGGGAGAGTGAGGGCTGGGGATTTGGGAGCGTTGGAGGGGTGGGAGGCTGTTTCTGATGTGTTTCAGTTACAGTTCCTCTGGTCGCAGCTACTTTTTCATGTTCCTGCCAAACTTGTCACTGAGTTGCTGAATGAGATGCGCTAGCTCGCCGGTCGCTTGTGACTTCTCCTCCAGCAGCTCATAGCGGAGACTGGAGATATCTTGCTTGATTTCTTTCAGTTCCCCTGGAATACACAATAAATAAAAACATTTAAATCTGAGCGATTGTTTTTTTTTGGGGGGGTGGGAAACGCAGCTATCAAGACTAATATCATTTCACCTGCACTTTGTAAAAATGTAAAGAAAATGTAACCTGATAATAATAATAATTCTTACAATTATTTTAATCACATCGCCGAGACGTCTCAAAGCGAGAGATCAATTTAATTAATATTTTTTTGAAGGAATTTTCAAACCTTCGTATAACAAGCTGAACTCGACTATATTGGCTTCATTTAACGGCTGTAACATTTCAAATGCAGGATTATTATTCCCCTCGTTTGATTAACCTTAAACAATCTATTGACGTTATTTTGTATTTGGTTTTTTTTAAAAAAAAAGTTCAAACAGTAATTGCATGGGGGAGTCAAACTATATGTGACTTTATTCTGACTTGCACATTTTCATGGCAGTTCTGTTATTCCGCTGATGTCTCTCTGGATGGATTAGAGTCTCGCTATTATGTCAGCGCCTCGGGACAGCGTCCTCCCGACGTGAAAGGCGCGATACAAATGTAATTTTTGCTATTGTTGTTATTGTATGGGACGCAGAGAAAAAAACGACTTGCCTTCATTGACTTCATCACTTTCTCTGTCCACTTGTGCTTTCAGCACATAGCGCTTTATCAACCGTTTCATAATCCTCTGGAAAATGTTACAGAAAACGTATTTAGTATCCGGCTCACTAGCCCACGTTGCGCTTCGAGTTTCCTGTGAATGTAGATCAACAATATTGTCATTTAATCGTAACACAACACTTAAAAGTTCAATGGTTATCACATTAATATATAGATTTTTGTTTTTTAGCTCGTACACTCCATACATCCATCATTTATTTTAAGGGACAGACGCCAAAAACAAAACTCATCCAAATAACTCATTTATTTACACGGCACTCATTTCCTGCAGCTAAAGTGTTTTTTCTGTTGACTTAATAAAATATATCAAACGCAAGCGTTATCGGAATAAAAGCACGATTCTCGAGTGCAGTGGGATTAATTCATGAGTATTATTAGAGGAATTGCTAGTAGTTGCATGAGTTGTAAAGAGAATTCTATGGTTTTACAAATTCTGCAAAGCGCTTTGAGACGTCTCCAAGGCGTGATAAGGCGCTGTATCAAACGCAAGTAACATTATGGACCCAACTTTGACAAATCAGCTTTTTTTTTACCCTGACGTAAATCTCAATAGATGCATTTACAAGACAAATGGGATCCTGCTCCTCTAATTGGCTCATTTCTTCTGTAATCGTTTGCAATAAATATGCTCTTCATTCATTGAAGAGGAATCTGCAAACGAAAGATTACAGACAGAGAGAAAGAGAGAAAGAGAGAAAGAGAGAAAGAGAGAAAGAGAGAAAGAGAGAAAGAAAGAAAGAAAGAAAGAAAGAAAGAAAGAAAGAAAGAAAGAAAGAAAGAAAGAAAGAAAGAAAGAAAGAAAGAAAGAAAGAAAGAAAGAAAGAAAGAAAGAAAGAAAGAAAGAAAGAAAGAAAGAAAGAAAGAAAGAAAGAAAGAAAGAAAGAAAGAAAGAAAGAAAGAAAGAAAGAAAGAAAGAAAGAAAGAAAGAAAGAAAGAAAGAAAGAAAGAAAGAAAGAAAGAAAGAAAGAAAGAAAGAAAGAAAGAAAGAAAGAAAGAAAGAAAGAAAGAAAGAAAGAAAGAAAGAAAGAAAGAAAGAAAGAAAGAAAGACTGGCTAATTTCTACAAATTCCAGTCTGACATCTCTTCTGGAAAAAAATACTGGAACTACAAGACCACTAGGCACAGGTGTGATGGTAATAATAAGAATAATCCTTGCATTTGATATAACGTCTTATCACGTCTTCGAGATGTCTCCAAGTGCTTCACAGGATAATACTGCAGAGTGCGTACGCGTGTGTGTGTGTGTGTGTGTGTGTGTGTTTGTGGGCGATCTGAACGAGAGACTAACCTGGTATCTTGTCGGATTGCTGATGGGTTTTCTGGGGCCCAAACCCTCCGAACCTCTTGGTTTATGATTGTGATTTGGCTGGAATCAAATGGTGTTCACCGTTACTATACTAGGCAATCACGTTATCTACACAGCAGCAAACTGGAAATACACGGGAACTGAAGCCGTTCATTCCGTGTTGCTGTTTTCCTGGCTGGGTGTCTTGACGCACTTGGAAACCTCATCCCCAACTTTATAATAATAATAATAATCCTTGCATTTGATATAGAGCTTTTCACATCTTATCGACGCCTCAAAGCGCTTCACAGAATATACCGTGAAGACGTCGATAAGATGTGAAAAGTGCTATAGGAAAATGCAAGGATTATTATTCAAATAATGCAGGTCTGAGCACTTCCACGCTGATTGAAACGGCAAAGAATTTCTCAGTGCGGGGCCTTACCTTTGAGTTTAACATGCCCATTTCCTGATCGCTCTCAGATTTCTGCACCTTCGTTTTGCACAGGCGGGCCAGGCAGTGTTTTAATTTCAGGACGCAGTAATAAGCTGATTTGGGGCTCGGCACCAGGTTAAATGGAGCCGGCAAAGTCCTCCCTTCGTCAAAGTAAGACAACCAGAGCTTCGCTCGAGCAAACTTCCACTCGACATCCGCGTCTTCCTGTGCGGATAGAGAAGCCGCAGGGACAAAACCGTAACCGTTACGCGTTTGATCCTTTCTTTTCAACCGCACTTTCGGTCACTTCCCCCCCCTCCCCCCCCAGTCTCTCTCTCCCCCCCCCCCCCCCCACCCTGGCTCGGCCCTCGGGATCCGTTATTGGGAAGCGCTCTGAGATGCCGTCCGGCGTGGAGTGAGTGAGTGAGTGAGTGAGTGAGTGAGTGAGTGAGTGAGTGAGTGAGTGACTGAGTGAGTGAGTGAGTGACTGAGCAGCGCGATATAAATCCAAGTTGTTGTTGCTGTTGTTTATAACCGACAGATGATTCACTAAATCCCTTCAAAAATTGAACGATGACAATAAGAATTCGGTCACTCAATCCTCGGCCGTTTGCGAGGGACGCTGTAGCGCGCGATCGGCTGCCGCGTTTCGCCAAACAAGGTACCGTACACACACACACACACTGAATTCGTTTTGCAGTGCGCTGTTGTCCGAAGCGCGTTTTGAGACGTCTCAAAGTCTCACCTCGATTTCCTGATAGGAGCTGTTGATCATGGCGATCAACATGTTGAGCAGCACCACCACCATCGTGACATTGTACACCCCGTACAGAATGTACCCGATATTCTCAATGAACTTGTGGTCGTACTTGATCACCACCGATATGACTTCCGACAAGCCGAATATCGACCAGAATAAGGTTTTGAAACTCTCCTCCACACTGCGGAGAAAAAGGAGGTGGACAAAAATCCTTCAGGTAACTCTTGAACTAAGCAACGAGATGCAATCATTTTGAGAGTACGGCCTTGGTGAAAGTTTGGGGGAGAAACTTGCCTTTGGGTTGAAGGTTTAGTGTTTGCGGTTATTTTTTTTGTTGTTAAACGGTATTTGTTTTCTACTGCGCCGTGCTCCATGAATTAATTGGCTGCCGCGTTTCACCCGAGGAACACACAGACACTTCACACTTTCCAATACAGATATACATCCCGCCAGGCGTTTTTGAGACGTCTGGACGAAGGCGTGACGAGCTTTCAATATCAAACCGCGACTAGGATTGATAACATTCTTATATTATTCTTATGTTGTTCTTATTCTTTGCAACTCACGTGGTAAAAGCCGGGTTGAACTTGGCTCCCAGGTAATAGGAGTACAGGTTAAACATTCCAATCATAAAAGCCACAAACACCATGATGAAAATGACCATGAACTTGAAAATATCTTTCACCGTCCGTCCGAGGGAGATCTGCAGAGGGCCGAAGCTCTCGTTGGCGGGCAGAATGTACGCGATCCGGGAGAAACTCAGCACCACGGCTATGGCGTACAGTCCTTCCGAGATGATTTGCGGATCGGACGGAAACCATTTATTCCTGGCTGGAAAAGAAGCGAGAAGGTGTTAACAAAGACAAAGTTTGCCTGCGAGGGTACTCAGTTGTATCCACGACGGTTTTAATTTATTAAAGAAAAATGACAACCCAGTAGATTCAAACACCAAAACTGCTGGAAACTCACCCACATCGGGTCAGTCAGCGGCCGAAAACAGTGCAAATAAATTAACCTTTCTTGGCAAAATGTGTTGGAATGTTAACCCGTCTTTGTTTCAGGTGAACCCCCCGTGAATCTCCAGTAGGTAATAATAATAATCAGAATAATCCTTGCATTTGACATAGCGCTTGTCACGTCTTCTAGACTGTGTCTCAAAGCGCTTCACGGAATATACTGTCAAGTGAATCGACTGTATATATATATATATATATTTGTGGGCGAAACGCGGCAGCCAATTGCGCACAGCAGAGTCCCCCACAAACAGTCGTGGATTGAAATGACCAATTTATTTGAGGGATCATTTTTAGGCGCGTGTGTGTGTGTGTGTGGGGGGGGGAGTAAGGAAACTTGCCCAAGGTTTCGCCCTGACCTGCCTGGAATTGAACCCAGGTCTCATGCTTGTAAGGCAAGCGCTCTAACCACTGAGCCACAGGAGCTCCACAAAGAGGTACAAGCAATATCGCAATCAGCCAAGGCACAAGTACAGAAAATAATGTTGCATCATACAATTGGGGGTAAATTTCCACCCAGGTCTAGTTTTACTTTGTTAATGTAGCATTTTTTAAATGTTCAGAATTCTTGAATTCAATGTCTCTTTGGCGCGAGTCATTTAAAAAAATAATTAACTGACGAAAGAGGCTGTGTTTAAGAATTTGCTAAGTTTTTGTACACTCCTAAATACAACATACATTTTTTATCCCTCCCTCCCTCCCTCCCTCCCTCCCTCCCTCCCTCCCTCCCTCCCTCCCTCCCTCCCTCCCTCCCTCCCTCCCTCCCTCCCTCCCTCCCTCCCTCCCTCCCTCCCTCCCTCCCTCCCTCCCTCCCTCCCTCCCTCCCTCCCTCCAATCAGCTCCAGATTTATTGTTACACGTTGTACACGATCAATCTTTCAGCTACTAAATAATTGGACTGTGCGTTGTGGTAATTTATGGTTGTCGGTTGATACCGTTTCTGTTCACGTTTGGGATGATTCAATATTTTCGGAAGCGCTGGCATCAAATGAGTCGTTTTATGCGCTGGGTTGACAGTTTATTTGAATTGTTGAGTTTTATGCTCCTGCTTTCCACCCCCATCTTGAACTCCCGAAGGTAGTGGTTTATCTGGCAATAAAACCATCCACGGCCGTATCCGATTGTCTGTTGTTCATGTGTAAAGTACAAGTAATGATTGCGTTTGGGCTTATTAATTTCACGCATGTGTTTTTTTTTACTACACCCTTTCCCATTGCACCTTCGACTCGCAAGGCTCCCTTCAGACAGGTAGATTGTTAGTTTACGCACTTCCTCGCGGTAGTGACAATTTGGCTCGCAACTTGACATTGGGTACAGAACATCTTATGTGATACGTGGAGTCCTGAAGCTCAACGGTTAGAACACTCGCCTCGCAAGCGAGTGAGAGTCCTGGGTTCGATTCCCTGCCAGGCGTAATGTTGACTGAGTTTCTTTACTCCAGTACTCCCCGCCTTTGTTTATCCAGCGATAAATAGGAACACAGTTTCTAGTCAATTGGAGGATTACTTCTACGGGGTAATAATTCCTTCAAATAAAAAAGAATGGTCACTTCAATCCACGACTGTTTGTGGGGTGGGGGGTGGTGGGGGGGGGGAGGACGCTGCTGTGCCAATCAGTTGCCGAGTTTCGCCCACAAAAAACGTACAGTCAATTCACTTTACAGTATATTCTGCGAAGCGCTTTGAGACGTCACGAGAGATGCGATAATCTGCTACGTCAAATGCAAGGACTATTGTGATTACGGTTAGTATTATTATTCTTCTTATTTGAAGTCGAAATGGAACCAGAGATTACTTACCGTAAGTGAAGTACGCGACGTGCGGAGGCAGTGATGCTTTGGAGAGATCGGTTTCGGTTACGTGGGTATCCACGTAATGCTGAGCTTCTATCGCCTTTAAAAACGCCATCAGCCTGGCTGTGAACGAAGCGACAAATATGGACAGCATCCCAAAATCTAAAATGTTCCACAGATGCATAAGATACTCTTTGGGTCCCTCCGTCCACATCTCTTTACATTCTGTCCATATCATGCCTAGGAAAAGAAAGACATCTCATTTGATGAGGCTCGTAGAGCGAAGTGAATTGCTTTCATCGCAGAAGACAACCATTTTGGGATTTTTTTTAAAAAGAAAAACTTTCCAAATCCATTGCACCTGCACGGAAATAATAATAATAATCATAATAATCCTTGCGTTTGATATGGCGCTTTTCACGTCTTCTAGACTGTGTCTCAAAGCGCTTCACAGAATATACTGTAAAGTGAATTGACTGTGTATTTGAGGGCGAAACGCGGCAGCCAATTGCGCACAGCAGCGTCCCCCACAAACTGTCGTGGATTGAAATGACCAATTTATTATAGTTTTTTGGGGGAGGGATTATTATTAGGCTTGTGTATG
>CM068752.1:482900-585933 GCA_035084275.1 Hydrolagus colliei | reverse complement strand
TATTCACCCAGAATGGCTTAAAAACTCCAAGACCTGATACGTACCGCAGACCTATGGATCAAACTGTAGATAGCCACAGTGGCTGGTGCAATGGGAATATATTACTAATAATAATATACCTGTAATAATCCTGGCATTTGATATCGCGGCTTTTCACATCTTATCGACGTCTCAAAGCGCTTCACAGATATTCTGTAAAGTGAATTGACTGTATATATTTGTGGGCGAAACGCGGCAGCCGATTGCGCACAGCAGCGTCCCCCACAAACAGTCGTGGATTGAAATGACCAATTTTTATTATTGTGCGTTTTGTTGGAGGGATTATTATTAGGCACATGTGTGTGTGTGTGTGTGTGTGTGTGTGTTTGGAGTAAGGAAACTTGCCAAGGTTTCGCCCTGACCTGCCTGGATTCGAACACAGGTCTCACGCTTGTAAGGCGAGCGCTCTAACACCAAGATACAGGAGCTCCAATGCATTCAATGTATTAAAGATCCGTGGCCCTTCTTGAGAAGCGTTAAGTAGGAACCTGGTTGTTGGTTGATTGGCGGATCGCTTTTCTGGGGGTGATAAATCCCTTCATCGATAATAAATAGTTCACTCAATCCACGACTGTTTGTGGGGACATGCTGTGCACAACTGGCTGCTGCGTTTCACCCACAAAATGGGCAGTGGATTCACTTTTACATAATCTATCCTGTCAAGCTCTTTGAAACATCCCAACATAAGTCAAATGCAAACATGATTGTATTATAAATGAGAGTTTCTCCTCATATCCTGGCCAGTGAATCCCCAATTGATCACTTTCACCTACTGATTGTACCCTTGCTCAAAATACACAGTCACTACCGACATTGAAACGCTGACTAAATCAGGCTTGCTTCCCACCTCAGGCTTTAAGACAATGTACCAATGAAAGTTTCCCAAACTGATCTCTGATTTCTGTACAGCATTGTCTGCCAATATTAGTTTTTTCTTCCAAGGGAATCTGTATGCTTATCATGGATCTGGATGTGAAAATCCTCCAAGGAGAGATTGCATTTGCATAGTTATTTCTTCATGTTGATTTAATTTCAATAAAAGCGCTTTTACAGTAGAATCAATGCGAGATTGGGAAAATATTTACCTTGAACCGATCACAAGAAAAGTAAATTTCTAAAGCAAACAAGAGGTTTGGGGTTTTTCTTTGGGGGGGTGGGGGGGGAGCGTGAGATGACGTGTTTCGCTCCATCTCTGAGCTACTTATTGAATTCCAATGTTGAACATTGATGCCAGTGCCCGCTTTCACTTTATTGAAGTTGAAGTCTGTCAGTTCAGCTCAGAGGTAACGCTCCGTGTCTCTGAGCCAGATGGTTGTGGGTTCAAATCCCACATCTCACACAGTTCAGGTTCATGTTCCAGTGCAATAATAATAATTCTTACATTTGATATAGTGCCTTTTCCAATCTTCTCGACGTCTCGAAGCGCTTCACAGAATGTACTGTAAATCGAGGTGAGTGTATATTTGTGGCGAAAAGCGGCAGCCAATTGCGCACAGCAGCGTCCCCCACAAACAGCCGTGGATTTAAATGACCAAATTTTATCATTGTGCTTTTGTTTTGAGGGATTATTATTAGGCGCGTCGCGTGTTTGTGTGTGGAGTAAGGAAACTTGCCAAGGTTTCGCCCTGACCTGCCTGGATTTGAACACATGTCTCACACTTGCAAGGCGAGTGAGTGAGTGCTCTAACTCCACAATGCTTTGGGGGCATTTTACGTCCTGATTAAACTGAGGTCCCGCCTGCCTGTTCAGGTGGATGTTAAAGATCCAAGATGCCAATTTGAAAACATCACAGAGTTTCTTTCTCCCGGTATCCTAGCCAACAATCCCCCCCCCCCCCCCCCCCCCCCCCACAAATAAAATCAGTCACTCGTTTGGTGGCTGTTTGTGGATGTTGCTGCCGCCTTCGCCCACAAATACACAGTCGCTCCATTTCAAAGTCATTCCTGTGCAGGATAAAGGTGAAAGGGAATTAATTCCTCCAGCACCTTCTCACGGCAACTAGTGAGAGGGGTAACAGCAATTTAATCAAGAGCCGAGGTGGGTTACGGAACAATTCACTTACACACAAAAAAAAAGGCAAACACAGAATCCACTCAAATGAAAGATACACAGAGTACTGTATAAAGATGTGCAGAAAGAGATTGTGTGTGTGTGATTTTAAACACTGAGGGAGCATGCGTGGGACTTGCAAATGTGACTGTCTTTCCAGCTTAATCGAGTTAATCAGAATGCTTCAGGAAAGCTATGAATAATTTGATGTGACTCGAGTCACTTTAATATTATGTTATTAAATAATCTACCAAACGCTAATTATGCTGCCAGCTACCTGAGCACCATAATGGGCCAAGGTTTCTAGGTGTTCCATATTCAGATGGTTATCGGCAGAGTTTCTATCAAGAAGAACAACTTAATAATGATTATTGTTATTCCTTGCATTTGATATAGCGCTTTTCACGTCATCAAGACATCTCAAAGTGCTTCACAGAATATACTGTCAAGTGAATCGACTGTATATACATTGTTTTCCTTATTTTCAAGGGATTATTATCAGGCCTCTGTCTGTGTGTGTGTGTGTGTGTGTGTGTGTGTGTGTGTGTGTGAATTAAGGAAATGTGCCCAAGGTTTTGCCCTGACTCTGCCTGGAATTGAACCCAGGTCTCTCGCTTGTAAGGCCAGTGCTCTAACCACTGAGCTACAGGACTCCACGCACCTGCGCCTTTACAGCACCAACACAGTACAGTAATAATAAAAAATAATATTCTTTGCACATGATACAGCCTTCACAGACTACACTGTAAAGTGAATTGACTGTGTTTTGGGGGCGGAATGAATGAACAGTAGAGTTTAAAAAGTGACTTACCATGTAATTTACCATGTTCGGTGAAGATTCGATAAACTGTGCATTTTCCCTTTGATGATATCCTGACCCTATTGTTCTTTCAATGTAACAAAGGACACAAGCCTTCCAGTTCAAGAATGTCTTCTTTTTTTGTCTCTACAAGATGAACTTCAGTTGAATTCATACCACATTCATTGGCTTTCTGCACAGGACAAATGCGAAGAACACTTATCTAACCTCACCCTCTTTCAGTCTTGTGCTATCTTCCCTCCACACATTTTCCTGATCACGAAAAAAATACATTGCATTTCAGCTTGAATGAATGGTCATTTGCTGCTTGTTCCACGCTGTGTGTGTGTGTGTGTGTGTGTATGTGTGTGTGTGTGTGTGTGTATGTGTATGTGTGTGTGTGTGTCCTGGCATTCTGAGAAGCGCTTTGAGATGTCCAGGAAGACATGAAAAGCGTTATATCAAATGCAAGGATTATTCGTAATGTTATTAATTATTATTTCAGGCTAAAATTCTATCGTTAGCATCATAGAATACTACAGCACAGAAAGAGGCCATTTGGCCTATCGTGCCTGTGCCAGCTCTTTGGACTAATTGACCCGATTAGCTCCTGTAGCTCAGTGGTTAGAGCACTTGCCTGACAAGCGTGAGACCTGTGTTCAAATCCAGGCAGATCATGGTGAAACCTTGGGCAAGTTTCCTTACTCCACACACACATGCCTAATAATAATCTGTCCCAAAAAAAACCCTCACAATAATAAAATTGGTCATTTCACTCCACGGCTGTTTGTGAGGGACGCTGCTATGTGCAATTGGCTGCCGCGTTTCGCCCACAAACGTACAGTCAGCTCACTTTACAGTATACAACAACAACAACAAAATTACATTTATATAGTGCCCTTCACGTCAGGAGGAACGTCCCTGTGTATATTCTGTGAATCGCTTTGAGACGTCGATAAGATGTGAAAAGCACTATATCAAATGCAAGGATTATTATCATTATTATTGTATTTCCTTGCAAATTTTTCCTCTCCATGTACGTAGCCAATTCCCTTTTGAAAGCTGTTGTTGAATCTGTTTCCACCAGCCTTTCAGGCCGTGCCTTCAATCAGTATTTTTCTCTTCCCACTCATTGGTTTTTCTGAGAATCCTAAGCTTCCCACTATTGCTTCAGGTCAGGTTCGTGCACAATGCATGTCCACACATCCGTTAGTTTTATTGAAAGCAAAGGGGACCCAGGAGATTCCCCCTCCTTTCAGTCATAAAGCTTAACTTGTTTGCGTTATAGAGTGAGAGATTGAGCGGAGACATATCCAGGTTCTGTTTGTTTGAAATGCAAAGACGCATGAATAATATTCAAAACTGGTTATTTAACACAAGGGCCCAGAGGGCTGATGGAGTGAACAAGAATTTGTTATTCAAGATGCAAGATTGGAGCGATTTTTTTTTCACCACCACACTGAATCTTGATCAGACAGCCTCGGTTCCCAGATAAAGCATTTTATAGTTGATCCAGTCTTTTGTGGAACCCTAGAAACTTCGGGACAGGAGGAAGGGCCAATTCGGCCCCTCCAGCCTGCTCTGCCAAGCTATAAGATAATGTCCGATCTGTGTGTGTGCGTGAGTGCGTGCGTGCGTGCGCGTGCGTGTGCGTGTGTGTGTGGAGTAAGGAAACTTGCCCAAGGTTTCACCCTGACCTGCCTGGATTCGAACACAGGTCTCAAGCTTGTAAGGCGAGCGCTCTAACCCACTACAGGAGCAGCTAAATGGCCCAGCTCTAATTGTGAATGTAACGAGCCTTGTTCTGTCTCTACTCTACGGAAATCCTCTGATCGTTTTAACAAACCTCAATCGGGTCGACGCTCGACAGTCTATATATTGTGAATTGTTGTCGTTGGAGACCCGAGGGATTGTGTGTAGTGATGCAGCAGTAATGGGACGCTGTGACGCACAGCTCCGCGGGGGGTTATTTGCCAATCCATAGGTTAGATTCAGTGGTTCCTTTATTTCAACCTCGTGTTAAAACTTCAATCTCACTTCTTCCTCCGCTCTCTTCAAACATCGCGCCCAGTCTCTTTCCCGACATGAATCAAGCGGGTTCGGGTGCCTTGTGAAGCTGCGAAGCCACTATTTTCTTTTCTTTTATTTTAAACAGCAAAGGTTTGCTCGTAGCCGTCTTAACTCCCGTTCGAGGATCCGAAATAAACAAAACGCCCGTTTTCACTGAATTTATTCTGTTTTTGGCGGGGGCTTAAACTCCTGCCTCACGATCTCCCTCTCTTTGTCGCTCGGCAAAATAGAGCCTGAGAACAGAAACTACCGAGTACTTTTTCTTTAAAAAAAACAGTTGTGAATAAAAATAGGGAAGTGTTTTAAGCGACAGACACGATTAATTGCTGTCGGCAGGACACCAGTGTAACAGGTCAACATATCTGGATGGCTGGAAACTAGAACCAATATTCATACAATTATTATTAACGTGGCCGTTCCCCCTAAACATCCAGGTGGTGGGAAGCGAGATCTCAGCGATCTCTCCCCTGCGATCAAACTAGCAATATCCTGAACTCACGTCGCCCGGAAGAAACCAGGCTATCTCGGGTCGGCCAATTAAAGGACATCTCAATTCCGATCAATTAAACGAATTGGCTTTTTTCGAGAAGTGTTTATTTTTTCCCCCCGAAACTGCGGCTCAGGCCTGATCTCTTGGTGGTGAGTGGGGGGGAGGGGGGGGGAGGGAGGGAAGGGGGCCATTTTTTGTATAGACACAGACAACTGACTGGTTTATCTTTGTGACCGACCGAGTGGATTAAGAAGGGAGGCCAGCAGGGTAACCACAGTGACTTTGAAGGTGAATTGCAACGCAGGGAAAACGACAGAACCAATTTATATCTCGTTCTGTAAAAACCTCGACTCTCAATCTTTAGGACATGGACGAGAAAGGCTCTCCTTGAAACACTGGTGGTGTTAGCTCTCAGTTAGATCCCAGCTCAGCTTGTGGGCGTTCTAAATTATTTAAGGATCTTCTTCTCCTTCTTCTTAGCCGTGTTTTATCTTCTTTTTCTGAAACTGCTGCTGTCGATCAATACGTCGAGACCACGAACACAACTGACAACCCTGACTCACGCTGCCGTATGCAATGGGGGGGGGCCACGTTTCGCCCGCAAAACACAACAGTCCATTCACTTTACAAAAGAATCACTTTCACACCTCAACGTCGTGATAATAATAATAATAATCCTTGCATTTGATGTAGCACTTTTCACATCTTATCGACGTCTCAAAGCGCTTCACAGAATATACTGTAAAGTGAATTGACTGTATATATTTGTGGGCGAAACGCGGCAGCCAATTGCGCACAGCAGCGTCCCCCCACCAACAGTCGTGGATGGAAAATGACCAATTTTTTATTATTGTGGTTTTTTTCAGGTATTATTATCAGGCGATAAAACTCTACATCAAACGTAAAGATTATTATTATTACTTTTTTTTAAAACTTATTTGCAAAGAAAAGAAAAACATATTTTATCTCCCCCCCACCCCTCCTCCGCCACCTTCTTTCTTTCAGCCTCGTAAGGTCAGGAAAGAAATACACAAACTACCCCCTCCAAAAATTGGCTTCAATCACTTAGAAAACAGGCGAAATGTGTTGATATCAATCCCAGCTGCTGGACACACACGACAGAGTTCAGTGTGGCTGGTATCAGTGAAACTCTCTGCTGCCTCTAATTGCTCTTTAGGGAATCTTCCCACAAGCTGTCACAAACATAGCAACTATTTATAAAAACGGGGAAGGCTTAAAGTGGAGCTCCTGTAGCACTCACCTTTGTTAGAGCGCTCGCCTTACAAGAGTGAGACCTGTGTTTGAATCCAGGCAGATCAGGGCGAAACCTTGGGCAAGTTTCCTTACACGACACACACACACACACACACACACGCCTAATAATAATCCCTCCCCCACAAAAAAACTCACAATAATTTAAATTGGTCATTTCAATCCACGCTGTGCGCAATTGGCTGCCGCGTTTCGCCCACAAATATGTACAGTCAGTTCACTTTACAGTGTATTTTGTGAAGACGTCGATAAGATGTGAAAAGCGCTGTATCAAATGCGAGGATTATATTGTTGTTATATGTTATTATGAATGCCTTTAAAAACACCAACTAGTACAATTATTAATAATAATCCTTATGTTTATGATTTGATTTGGTACTTTTACAGGCCTTTGAAACATCTCAATGCGCTTCACGCGATACACCGTAATATGGAATACTTTGTGGGCATAATGTAACAGCCGATATTCATCCAGCAATGTCTGAGTGAGTGAGTGAGTGAGTGAGTGAGTGAGTGAGTGAGTGAGTGAGTGAGTGAGTGAGTGAGTGAGTGAGTGAGTGAGTGAGTGAGTGAGTGAGTGAGTGAGTGAGTGAGTGAGTGAGTGAGTGAGTGAGTGAGTGAGTGAGTGAGTGAGTGAGTGAGTGAGTGAGTGAGTGAGTGAGTGAGTGAGTGAGTGAGTGAGTGAGTGAGTGAGTGAGTGAGTGAGTGAGTGAGTGAGTGAGTGAGTGAGTGAGTGAGTGAGTGAGTGAGTGAGTGAGTGAGTGAGTGAGTGAGTGAGTGAGTGAGTGAGTGAGTGAGTGAGTGAGTGAGTGAGTGAGTGAGTGAGTGAGTGAGTGAGTGAGTGAGTGAGTGAGTGAGTGAGTGAGTGAGTGAGTGAGTGAGTGAGTGAGTGAGTGAGTGAGTGAGTGAGTGAGTGAGTGAGTGAGTGAGTGAGTGAGTGAGTAATTTTAATTTGGGGAATGGTTGGCTAGGACACCGGGAGAGAGAGAGGGAGAGAAACTCGATCCTCTTTTTGACGAGTGCAGTGAGCTTCGAGACGTTAAAGGCGTCATCGTTATAAATAGCCCATGGTACGTGACGCGCGAGGGGCTAATTTTCGCATTGGGAAACGATGCAAAATTCAGCGGGTTCGCCCGCTCCGTCCTGAAACACGGTCGGAAATGGCTCCAAACGAAAACATCTGGCTCCATTAGAACAACATAAATCAACGTCTCCTCTCAATGAAATAATAGGCAGGATAATCACACCACCTGCGCATGAAAAGCTATTACACTCTTAGCAAGATGGCTCGTTGAGTGCTTGAAAAAAACCCTTTGATAGTCTGTACATGTAGATTTCCTGTCTGATGCTCAAGAAAGGAACCATTTGTCTGGCGAGGCAGTAAGTAATGCTTCGAGAGACAAAGAAAGAGAGAGAGAGAGAGAGAGAGCAAGCCATTCTCACTCTCTGCCTCTTCAGGCTCACGGAGACTGAGCCATCGGGTCTTCGAGAGTCTAAATTGGTGGAAACGTTTTAAATAAATTACAGAGAGGGCCTCCTACTTCAATCACGGGTTTGCCTGGGAGTTTGCGGGGGGAAGGAAGGAGAAAAACATATAGAACAGGCCGTTTGACTTTGATTTTCCTCACTGAACGATAGTTCTGAGGCACTGAACTAGTTTCCTTTTTTGTCTCAAAGCGTTTCACGGAATGCACTGCAAAGTGGATCGCCCGTGCAGCCAATTGCGCACGGCAGTGTCCACCCTACCACCCCCCAAACACACACACATACACACACACACACACACACATACAGTGTGCGGATTGACTGTGACCCGATGTACTCTGATCGTTTATTTCCCTTCTTGTTTTGTCTCTGGGATTATTAACCCCCCCCCACCCCCCCCCCCCCGGGAAAGCGACACTGTTCGGGAAGAGTTTTCACCCCCCAAAAAAAGATCCCAAAAAGGAGGAACTTGGTGGACGGGTGACTTGTAAGTTGATTTTTCTTTCCTTTGCGACATTGTGACCTTACGGAGGTTTTGTCAGTGGATGCATCACAGCAACTGCCACTGGAACCCTTTTGCCATTTGCAGTGCACAGCGACACTTATGAAAGGGAACGGCTATTTTGCTTCACGCTGCGCGGTGCTGTCTGAAGGTGATGTCAAGGGTAATATCCATAGAGCAGTCAGAATTGCATCAAAGGACTGCTCAGCATACACAATGAGGTTCTATTTTTATTAGCTGAGAAAATCAATATTCAATGTGACTGAAGAAGAAGCAACAGGCGGCGCACTGAAAGCTGAAGATAATAATAATAATAATCCTCGCATTTAATACAGCGCTTTTCATGTCTTCGAGACTGAGGCTCAAAGCGCTTCACAGAATGTACTGCAAAGTGAATTGACTGTATATATTTGTGGGCTGAACGCAGCAGCCAATTGCACACAGCAGCTTCTCCCCCCCCCCCCCCTCGATTGAAGCCACCAACTTCATTATGCCTTGTTTCTTGAGGGATTAATATCAGGCGTGTGGAGTAAGCAAACCGGTCCCAGGTTTCCAAGGTTTCGCCCTGATCTGGGAATCGAACCCGGGCCTCTCTCGCTGAGTTCTCTAACCACTGAGCTACAGGAAGATGTGATAGATTCAATCAGGACGAAAATGAGATAGATGCAGCCAATAATCTGATTAACTCCATAGTAACTATACTTTGAAAGCTTTGAATTCTCTGGATGTCACTGGGGAGGTTCGTGCTGCCCTAAGGCACAAGTTGACCACATCACCAGCACCTATTGCTTCTCATCGGTTACAGACCTAAACGACATCTTGGAGGAGGATTTTCCCTGTACAGAGAGTGGTGAGAATGGAGATCTCGATGCTGTAAACCTGAGTTAGACACATCTCGCTTCTCCCACCAAACATACAGTCACTGCACTTTACAGTATAATCTGTGAAGGGCTTTGAATACGTCTCAAAGTCGCGATAAGGCGCTGTGTCAACAACAACAGCGACAGCAACAAAATGACACTTGTATATAGCGCGTTTCACGTCAGGAGGGCATCCCCAAGCTGCTGTTTCAGACCTGAGCTGAGGATGGGGGGGTGGGTGTGGGGGGGGTGGGGGTGGACAGGGAAGAGGGGGGGGATTAGGAGTCGCCAATGGGTTCATCGAAGAGGAGAGTCTTGAAGGAGGCCAGGGAGGGTGGGGGCGAGGAGGCGGAGGGACTCCGGGATGGAGTTCCAGAGGTTAGGGGGTGTTGTGGGGGGTGTTGTGGGGGGTGTTGTGGGGGGTGTTGTGGGGGGTGTTGTGGGGGGTGTTGTGGGGGGTGTTGTGGGGGGGGGGGGGCAAAGTGGCTGAATGCTCGCCCGCCCACCCGCCCGCCGATGGTGGTATCAAATACAAGGATAAAAAGAATAGCATCTGCATATATCTGTTAGGTATTTATCAAAATCCGCATACCTTGCTCTTTAGTCCACAATGCTTGCGAATGATATCCTGACAGAATGATTGATTGTGCGATGGATTTCAATGAGCATATTATAACTTGGAACAATATCGAAGCGGCAGGTTTCTCTGCCCAGTATTTTTCAGCCTCGGATTAACCGAGCGGTATGCAAATGTGCGTTCACATCAGCCAAGCAAAACCTGAAAAGCTATTGTCATTCTAAACGCTTATCGGTTGTTGTTGAGAAGGGAGAATGAATGAGTGATGCCATCACCAGAGCCCTCACGAATCGCCCGCGGCGTTCAGCCTGGAGTCTATCGCTTCTGACTTCTCAAATGTTGGCGATTGGCGAAGTCGTTTTCCCGATACTTGTTGGTTTTTCACGCATCTCTGTGGAATGCTTCTGAAAGTCAAACTTGCCGGAAACGGTTGAGATGAGCAGGGGGAGCTTTGCGGAGTTGCAACAAGAGTAGAAGTAATAATAATAATAACAGCAATAGTCACAGTAATAACGCCTAATAATAATAATCATAATAATCCCTCAAAAAAAAAACACGATAATAAAATTGGTCATTTTCAACCCACGACTGTTTGTGGGGGGGGGGACGCTGCTGTGCGCAATTGGCTGTCGCGTTTCGCCCACAAATATACAGTCGATTCACTTTAGAGTGTATTCTGCGAAGCGCTTTGAGACGTCGATAAGATGTGAAAAGCCGCGATATCAAATGCAAGGATCATTATTATTATTATTATTACAGTAGGTTCCGTGAAGCGCTTTACGGCGTCTCGAAGAAGTGATATCGGCTCAAATAATCAAAGGATTATTATATTTTCATTACAATACTCAGGTTCGATTGCGTTTCAACCATCCCTGCTACCCAGGCTCACCATAGCAACCAAAGGCATGCTGCAAATAGGTAATGAAAGGACGTACGTACGGTCAAACAGGATTTCCACATCTGGACTGGATCCACAGGCACATTTACATGTGGCATTTTCAGGCAACGTTCAGGCTGTTACTGCCTCGGGCTTTTTCCTAACACAGTATGTCGGGCTTGGATTTTGAAATAAAAGCCATGCTAATTTATTTTTTCATGACGCTTAAACGCGTTCTTTGTATTTAGGGTGTATTTGCATTTGAATGATCTTAGCACAAAGCTTCTCCGTTCTGCATCAACAGACATTAGTTGCGAAAATCAAACGAATCCGAGGAAATGCAGGCTACAAAGTCTTGTTTTTTTTAATTATTATTAGACCTTTCATTAAAGAGAGTGTCCACTGATCTTTACATCCTTAAGCATCTCGTTCGTGTGTATGGGACACAGCTGTGTGCGATTGGCGACCACATTTCGTCCACAGAATGTACGGTTAATTCACTTTACAATGTATTTTGTGAAGCGCTTTGGGACAACTCGAACACGTGATACAGCGTTATATCAAATGCAAGGATTATCATTATTATTAATATTAT
The DNA here is from genome assembly GCA_035084275.1 of Hydrolagus colliei. NCBI lineage: Eukaryota > Metazoa > Chordata > Chondrichthyes > Chimaeriformes > Chimaeridae > Hydrolagus > Hydrolagus colliei. The sequence continues at coordinate 574,317 of CM068752.1, read as the reverse complement.
TATCGTGTTACATTGCCTTTAGTGTGATTCTTTCAATCGGTAATCTTGGTTCATTAAGTCTTATTGCTAATGAAATTAAAAACAGCTTCAAACTACATTTAAATCACAGTGAATAATAATAATAATGATGATGATGATGATGTGCGTGCATATAAATCAGAGTTTGGCAGTGTTATGCTCTGTAGTTAGTTGCTTTTATACAACAACAACAACCAAATTAAATTTAGATAGTGACTTACACACCAGAAGTATAAAAGATTTATGTGTTTTCCTTTTAACTTGGCTACAGAATCTCTTAAGGTCTGTTTACAATTATTGCCCTGAACTACACTCATCATCTCAGAGGATTCAATTCAAGATCCTGGTCCTCACCTTTAAAGTCTTCCATGGCCTTGCCCCACCCTTGCCTCTGTGACCTCCACCCTCCCTACCAACCTCTCTGGAATTCTCTCCCCCTCACCCACTCCCTGGCCCCCTTCAAGTCCCGCCTCAAAACTCTCTCCTCTTCGACCGTGCCATCGGTCACTTCAAATCCCTCCCCTTTCCCTCCACCCTCCCCGATCCCGACCCCAGCTCGGGTCTGAAACACTGACTGTCCAGCGCCTTGGGACTTCCTCCTCACGTGAAAGGCTCTGTCTATACAAGTGTCATTTTGTGGTTGTTGTTGTTGTTGTTGTTGTTGTTGTAAAGATCTCCAGCTGTAACTGGGCAGTTTGTCTTCAGGGAATCGGGAAAATTGTCAGATTTTCAAACAGGAAGGATTGTGAGACTGAAGCACAACACACAGGAATATTCACAATCAGATCACTCGATTTTATCCGATTTTATCCTATTGGTAAATCCTAATGTCCCTGGGTTGAATATCTGCACTGTACTTTCAGTATGAATACTCGCCCTGATTGCCAGCCTCATTGATCCATATTGCTGTTGACGAACAAACAAAAATATCCCACTTGTCTGTGGTTGTCATAAAATAACCTTAAAGTAATTCCGATAAGTGTTTCATTGTTCTAAGTGCAAAATGGTGTCCAGAGATATATTATGCATTACAGTCTGCATTTTTTTTCTCCCCTCTCTGCTTTCCCGAGGAGACAAAGTACAGTTCATTCGTGAAAAAAAATTAAATCAATTTTCCATGTTCTCCACCGTTCAGCCTCTATTCCTCCTGTTTTCTGGATGTTCCCGAGAGGGGGTGAGAACAAGGTACGCATCTTTACTGACAATATGTGGAGCTCCTGTAGCTCAGTGGTTAGAGCGCTCGCCTTACAAGAGTGAGACCTGTGTTCGAATTCAGGCAGGTCAGGGCGAAACCTTGGGCAAGTTTCCTTACTCTAATAATTATCCCTCAAAAAAACCCAATAATAAAATTGGTCATTTCAATCCACGTGGGGGACGCTGCTGTGCGCAATTGGCTGCCGCGTTTGGCCCACAAATATACAGTCAATTCACTTTACAGTATATCCTGTGAAGCGCTTTGAGACATCAGAGTACTTCACAATTACGGAGTCCGAGGCCGAGCCAGGGGGGGAGGGGGGAATGTTAACCATTGGCGCGGATTGAAGAGAAAGTTCTTCAAGCGCGACCCAAAGATGGGGAATGATGAGTGGGGGGGGCGGGGGGGGGGGCAGAGGTGAAGGGGTTGAGGGAGAGGGGAGTTCCAAAGTTTTGTGATGTAGTGGCTGAAAGCGTGACCGCCGATGGTGGAGCGGAGGAATTGGGGGACGAGACTTTAAGCCTCAACCAGAATTAACGCTGTTTAAGGCTTAAGTTTCATTTGATGTGTCAATATGCCTTAATTCAACACTGAATTCAAGAGTATTGAATACATTGATGCCGCTATATTAGTCTACGGAGAGTGGAGTGTTTATCGGCATTAATTAAGAGTCTTTAATTGCTCATTTTGGCTTCAATTATGATCTGGTTTTTGGCGCCCGCCACCGTGAAGGAGCGAATCAAACACACAGTTTAAGTGGATTTGGAAATGTTTAAGCTTATTGATCATATTACTCTGAGCATTTCATTTCATTGCCGTCGACGGCCATGTGCCAGGAACAGGGGACCATCGCAATGTTTCGTTCAATTGAATCTACTCGTCAGGAGTGCTAATAAGGGCTGTCACTGGTTCGATGCGGATTAGCTGGTTGGGTTTTCACCGAAACAAAGCCTTCTGTGCGAGCATCAGTGCACAGTGTTCGAAATTAAACATTCACTCTCGCGCTCAATGGTTCTGTCCATGTGCTGGATAGATTACAAGGGAAGCACAAAGCCAAAGGCATGTCTGATCAGCGAGTGGAAGGAAATACATGTGACGCGCTTGTTGCTGCCTTTGTAGAAAATAATATCTGGGGGGATACGGTGTGTAGTTTGGGGATGAAACATGTCGAGTGACTGTCAGGAAGGTGGTGGAAGGCGAACCCGATAGACCTTGGTCTTCTTCCGCATGGAAAGTTTGTATAATAATAATAATAATAATAATAATCCTTGCATTTGATGTGTGTGTGTGTGTGTGTGTGTGTGGAGTAAGGAAACTTTCCCAAGGTTTCATCCTGACCTGCCTGGATTCGAACACAGGTCTCACGCGAGCGTAAGGCGAGTGCTCTAAGCACTGAGCCACTGGAGCTCCACACGTTATGTTCTGACGTTCTTTGGCCTTCCCCCTCCCCCTCGACCCCACGAGGTCAAACAACGGCTTCTCGGTGGGCTCCGGTTATCAGAACCTATTATCAGTCGGAAAGCTCCAACTTAACCATTGCTCCTGCCAACCTTGAAGAGAGGACGTGTCACTCGGATGCTGGGATTCCTCCAACTGGAACCCTGCCAACTGTCCACCAGCTAGTTTTAGGCAAATCCTAAGGCAATGCAGACTCAGGTGCAATGATTCACAAGCCTCCTGCTTGCTGTCACGCTGTTGTTCAGTCCTTGGAAGCCCCACATTGTGCTGGATGACAACCTTGCTCGGTCAATTTTCACCACAGCAACAGTCGGCGACAGAAATCCTATAACACCAACCGCGAAGATGTCACATCAGCCAAGGAGACGGGACAATAAGCAGGCCTCAGCAAAATAGTTGCCTGTCACAAGATAAGGTCACGATTGTCAAGAGTGAGATAATAGATTGAAGGTGGCGGAACCATGCTCTCAAACTCTCGGGTCAAACGTTCGAGGTGTACAGTATAAGAAAAAATGGAGACTTTAAACGCGGCAGCCAATTGCGCACAGCAATGTGCCACAAACAGTCGTGTATTGAAAATGACCATTTTTATTATTGTGCTTTTTTTGGACGGATTATTATTGGGCGTGTGCCTAAACTTGCCCAAGGTTTCGCCCTGACTTGCCTGGATTCGAACACAGGTCTCCCCAGCTTGGTCTCTCCAGCTTGCGAGGCAAGTGCTCCAACCACTGAGCCACAGGAGCTCCATTTTCTGCCCTTGTTGTTAAAAACATCCCGTACAGTACCTGGGGGAGTTGATATAAACGGGACCTGAGAGGCTAAGGTTCAGGACCAGCCAGAAGATACTCTTGAAGAACTTCAAGACTGTTGTGGAGTCCTGTAGCTCAGTGATTAGAGCACTCGCCTTGCAAGGGAGAGGCCTGGGTTCGAATCCAGGCAGGTCAGGGTGAAACCTCGGGCAAGTTTCCTTACTCCATACACACATACACACACACACACAGCGCTACATGACGTGCATGTATTATTTTTATTAGTAGTATTATTATTATCAACGAATCATCAGAAATGTTCTCGCCTGATAAATTCTTCTGGTATTTAATACAACCATCAGTTAGACGCCCTAAGTTAGACTTGAGATGGCCTCGCCTCGTTGCCACGTATTCATCTCTGGTGACCTTGGGAAGTCCTCCCGACGTGAAAGACAAATACGTGGATGTGTTATTTCTGTTGTTGGACCAACAAACAACCGACCGATGAACTGTTAACACAGCGGGGAGCTGGCCCTGGTTGTGTTACGTTGGCCGTTGCTGTCGACGCTTTGTCGGGGTGTGGAGTTTATTTGCAGCTGTCACTCTATTGAAAATCAATGCTGCTTTCTCTCTTTCTTCCTCGGGAAGGGAAAGCGATTGCGCTCACTTTGCTGAAGATTTCCAATAACACCAGCCACTAATCCAAAGGCTGTCTTCTGAACAAACAGAGACAACCCGACAAGGAAGATATCAATACTATCTTGTTGCCAAAAGCAGTTTCTATTCAGTGGTTAATCTTTCCAGTCTGACAGGGCAATAAGCAATTGGTAAATTTTATCCCCCAACCCCTTGGGATTTTTTCCTCTTCTTTTTGTCTTGGTTTTGTTCACTCCGAGAGATAACGAGCGATTGTGTTCACAAGTCTTCCAGTGAAATGGCTTTGCTCTGTCACTCCTTATTGTCGACCCGACCGCAGACAGTACAGAAATCAGAGCCGCGTCTCTGTGATCCATTAAAATCTCGGAGGCCGATGATTGATCCGAAATTTCCTCTTCTACACAATCCCGGAAAAGTCAGAAAAAGCCTTTTTTTGTAAGGCGCGATACGACAATCTTGGAATTAACTCACTGCAAACAGACGCCCATCTTTCCATTTGAAATCCTTTCTCTTTTTACTCCTCCCCGAGAGGCTGCTGGAAGAGATTAAGTTTGAGATAGTAAACCCTATCCAGGCAGGTCAGGGCGAAATCTTGGGCGAGTTTCCTTACTCCACACTCACACGCACTCACACACACGCACGCACGCACGCACGCACGCACTCACACACACACGCGCCTAATAATAATCAGTCAAAAAACACAATAATAAAAATTTGTTAATTTCAACCCATGACTGTGTGTGGGAGGGACGCTGCTGTGCGCAATTGGCTGCCGCGTTTCGCCCACAAACATATACACAGTCAATTCACTTTACAGTCTATTCTGTGAAGCGCTTTGAGACGTCGATAGGACGTGAAAAGCCGCGATATCAAATGCCAGGATTATTATTACAATTATTATGATGATTCATTTTAATTGTTGACCAGGGCACGTTTAATGTTGACCAAACTCATCCTTCAAGAGCGACTGACAGCAACACAAGGTGTGAGAGCCCAGCGCGGATCGGTGAGAGACCCAGGGCCACGGGGATTGAAGTTCTCCTAAATCTATCAGCCAGGCGGCTTCCACAAAGCAATCGGGGGGAAGGTCAAGGCTGGAGTAACATACGTCTACCAGCTTCATCTCAAAACAGACAGCTCCGTCTCCGCAGTCTGAGTGAGCGAAGAAAATTGCATGTAAAAGATTAGTTTCTGCTAATGCGCAGAGAAAACCCGTACTGCCGGGCAGCGTCACGCACTCTGCGTGTCAACGCAACCTCGGGATACTGTCCAGAGAGGGTCCCGTATTCCGGGCGTAGAAAGTTTGCTGCGCTTTTGAAAGACTACAGTTCCCACAGTGACTGACACTCATCAGTGGAGAGGCTGATTCCCTATCTGTAAACACCGCAGAGAGCTCCGAGACGAAAGTGTGTTATTAATAGGATGTGTTTTGTGACGCTCCAGAACAGTGTGGGGTCAGCTGATGACAGTGAACATTATTTGGGGAAATAACAATAATGATAATGATGATAATACTACTAATAAGAAGAAGAATCCTTACAATTTGATTTACGTCTTATCACGTCATTGAGACGTCTCGAAAACGCCTTCACAGGAAAATCCTTGCAGCAGCAACAGCAACAACTTGTACTTTAAACGCGGCAGCCAATTGCGCACAGCGGCGTCCCCCACAAACAGCCGGGGATTGAAAATAACCAATTTTTAGTATTGTGTTTTTTTGGGGGACGGGACGGATTATTATTAGACATGTGTGTGGGTGTGTGTGTGTGTGGGTGTGTGTGTGTGTGTGTGGGTGTGTGGGTGTGTGTGTGTGTGTGTGTGTGTGGGTGTGTGTGTGTGTGTGTGTGTGTGTGTGTGTGTGGGTGTGTGTGTGTGTGTGTGTGTGTGTGTGTGTGGGGGGGGGGGGGGGGGGTGGGTGGGTGTGTATGTGTGTGTGGAGTAAGGAAACGTTCGCCCTGCTCTGCCTGGATTCGAACATCCAGGTCTCACGCTTGTAAGGCGAGTGCTCTAACCACTGAGCTCCATACATGTCACCATCGTCCCAGTCACTGGTCTGTTTTTGCCCAAGCCTTGTTGCCAAGCCAAGCTGGCTGGCCCTGCCATCAGTTACAATCACGCAGTCAAATCGTTTCACTTCAGCTGGCCCCACGGGAGGTAGAACAAGCCATTTTATCACACGCTGAAATGTAAGTGAATTGGATACCTGCTCGGCTGTGATTGAGAACTGTGTCATGCTTCCAATCTCCTAATAAAGTCCCTCACCGCACAGTGAATGTGGTCAGTGCTTTCCATCAATACTGACTGGGGTGACAAGGCATGGAATAACATGCCAATCATCGCAGCCTTCACCAGGAGTGAGTGAGTGAGTGAGTGAGTGGGTGGGTGGGTGGGTGAGGGAGGGAGGGAGGGAGGGAGGGAGGGAGGGAGGGAGGGAGGGAGGGAGGGAGGGAGGGAGGGAGGGAGGGAGGGAGGGAGGGAGGGAGGGAGGGAGGGAGGGAGGGAGGGAGGGAGGGAGTGCTTTGAGACATCTGACTGACAAGATAAGGCGCTATTTCAAATGCAAGGGCTGTTATATTATTGTTATAGTATCTGATAGTTTGCGTTTCCACAGTAAGTACTGCCACTATCCTCGCATTCAATGTGGAGCGTTTTCACGTCTTCTAGACGTCTCAAAGCGCTTCACAGAATACACTGTAAAGTGAATTGACTGTTGGATCTATTTTAAACTGGAAAACTTGCGTCCTCGATCCATTGGCTGTCCACTTTGGCAGCCCAGTTTACTGCTGCATTCTGCTTTACTGATCTGCCCAGGAGGAGATGGCATTGTGTAAATGAGATACAGTAATTGCCTCCATCTAAAGAGCATTTTGCTTTCCTTAATCAACCGAAATGCTACCAGAGAGATCCACAAAACACAGATTTATTACTGCTCCCCTATTCCTTTGTGATTTTTTTTCAAATCTGAGAACAAGCAAGTCTATTGTATTATCGGATGCCGGTTAAAATCAGAAGTGTTGAGTGGCGAGAGCGGTGGGGTGGGGGGGGGGGGGGGTTTATCTACTCGTAACAGGTTTAAAGCAACTTTAGTTGGAATCAAGAGAGAATTACACACGATTAATCTCTGTAAATTAATAATAATACAGTACGTCTATTTGACAAAGCACCTTTCAAGTTTTCTTTTCCCCATGCTCTCTATTGCAATATTTTCTGCAACACTTTCTCCCCCCAATCTCTCTCTCTCTCTCTCCCTCCCTCCCTCAGTGTTGGTTTAAAAACATTGGAGCTCAGTGTGTGAACGATAAAAAACAAAAGGCCTTAATACACAGTGTGAGCACATTACAACAACAGCAACCAATAAATGACGCCTCTACATGTAAATACCCGAGGCTGAAGGCCTTTGTAGAATTGATGTTATTGTCAAGGTCTTTAATGGGAAATGTGACCCTATTGTAGGGTTTAGTTCATAAATCAGTTTCGAAGTCGGATCCGTATCAGTTTCCCTGCGGAACAGATTTCACTGTAAAAACCCCGTTAATGCCTTCCGACAAAAGAAAATGACTACTCGTATTAAATACATGTAATCAGACTTGTAGGCTGTGCGAATAACTAGCGGAAACTACTATTTTCTAATCAGTGCCTTCAGTCCGTTTAGGGTTACGCGATAAAACAAGTATTACAGTCCTGTATTACAGTAGATTTACATTGGATTGAATAGCTTCTGCATCTAGGGAATAAATGGTCAAACTATCGCCACTGGCTGCTTGCTGCCTTTCGCCCACCACCCCCCCACCCCCCCCACGCACCCCACACACCCCCCCACCCCCCCCACACACCCCACCCCCGCACACACCCCACACACCCCTCCCACCTCCATAAAATTGCACAGAATCTGTTTATTGTGTGAAGCGCTTTGAGACGTCTCAACGAGGTGACAGGAAGCTATATCAAACGCAAGGATTATTTATGGACAAGGTTCCGTGCTCAGAAACTCTCTCTCGATTGAATACTGCCACCACCTGCATTGGAGATATATATATATATATATATATTCAGTATGTATACATACTCTACATCCTCAGCATTTTCAGCGTATAGACATTTGGGCCAAATTTGAAATTACTAAAGAGAGCTTTAATTTTGACGTTGGGCTTTCTGTAAGTTCCTTTGAGAACTTGAAAGCTCTTGCATAAATACAGTAAAACAAGACACAGGTGGAGGTTTTGGCCAGCGAGAGCTTGTTTAGGATGTGGACGGCAGTCTTCAAACAAGCAGAATTTTAACTGCAAGTCATTCCACTCGCTCGTGTTTAATGTGGCATTTTATTTGTTCGCCGGTTTGGTTTCACAGATGCCACTGTGATGTCTCGAATGTGCTTATAGCCTGCTCGCTTCCATCTGAGTTTAAAATAAAAAAACTGTTGTTACGATTAACGACTACATACATACAACACGTGCCACTTGTATCGCGCCTTTCACGTCGGGAGGGAAGAAGGGGAAAAAAAATGATGTGTCGGAAACAGAAATCTACAATGTCATCTCCGTACTGGCTTAACAACAACAACAACAACAACAACATTACATTATATTTACAGAGCGCCTTAGACATCCCAAGGCGCTGAATCGCCAATCTGTGTTTTAACCAATGTACTAGCTGACCTTTCTAAAGTGCTGTGGCTGTGGACAGATTAGTAAAATCTGGTCATTTTGGACTTTGGTACATTGAATGACATTGAGACTCTTCTTAATGTGATTCATCGCTGCTCTCTCACGTACAATGGTCTTGACCTCTGCTTTTCAAGTCCGAAATAGATTACAATCTCATGCTTTGCTCACTAATTTGCTGTTCACGGGTAGAAAGCCTTACTCAGTCCCCTTTATTAGGATTAGGTTGAGATTTTTATACTTCAGTCTCCAAAAGAGTGTACTGATGAAATGGGAGCTCCTGTAGCTGAGTGGTTAGAGAGTTCGCCTTACCAGTGTGAGACCTGTGTTTCGAATCCAGGCAGGTCAGGGCGAAACCTTGGGCAAGTTTCCTTACTCCACAAACACACACACACACACACACACACATAATAATAATCCGTCAAAAAAAGAAACACAATCGTAAAAATTGGTCATTTCAACCCACAACTGTTTGTGGGGGTGGGGGAACGCTGCTGTGCGCAATTGGCTGCCACGTTTCGCCCACAAATATATATACAGTCAATTCACTTTACAGTATATTCTGTGAAGTGACTTTGGGATGTTTCGAAGACGAGATAAAGCGCTGATCAAGCGCAAGTATTATTAGTGTTATTATTATCATCATCGAGTTTCAAGGGCATACGAGTGAACCCAACCGCAGCTGTTAGAGCGAAGTAAACATTAACTTAATACCACTGAACGCCAGACACCACATTTCCCTTATCAAGTGAGTCACCCATTAAGATTATTCCCAACCGTGTACCTGCGAAACTTTTCTGTCCGAGAGTAATGCACGGTCTCGCACCAAGAGTTAGGCAAATTGATTCCCCTGCTCTCGAGAGGATCCTAATCGCACCTAACCAGCCCCGGCCTTGCAGACAGTGCTGTCCTCTCCGTCGCGGTGTGTTGTCCTTCGGCGAAACAAATTTCTACCTGCATTCCTATTACTTTGCCCCCCCACCAAAACAAACAGTCACTCCACTTCATAGCACGTCACACTGTGGGATGTCTCGAAGACACACGCGATAAGGCGTTGTTATCAAATGCGAGGATTATTATCCGTTATTGTTTTCCTTACTGGCTTTAAGTGTGTGGGAGGTTGTGTGTGTGTGTGAGGGGGGGCTGTGTGGGTGTTTGTGAAGGGGGAGGCTGTGTGTGGGCGGGGGTAGGGGGGGTGAGGCTGTGTTTGTGGGGGGGGGGGGGGATAGGTTGTGTGTGTGAGGGAAGGAGGGCTGTGTGTGTATGTGGCTGGGTGGAGATTCACTGTGTTTTCAGTCTGGTGCATTCCAATCATTCGGTTGAAAGACTTTGGCGTTTAATTCGGCTGCAAAGATACTCAGTCACTACGTTTGAGAGTAAACCTTACTATGACATTGTGAGACGGAAATTATTCCCGATGTGAAGGAGCGACATCAAAACGCAAGCGATATTACGGAGTGAAAAGAGCCATTAGATATATGGCTCTAGGCGCACTAATGCCTTGCCAGGATCATATCATTCATGTGTGTGTTTCCCCTCAAACCCTGGGCTCAGTCAACTTGATTCTGGCAGGCCAGAGGGTTAGAAAATAAGTCAATGTCACGCAAGGAATTCAGTCAATTCAGGGACGGCTACCCAAACATACGCAGACATTTTTGGATCATTGAATTATAGACGACACTGAGAGAAGTAATTGGGAATATTTTTTTGGGGGCGGTGGGAACAGGAATGGAAGAGAGATGAAATCTTTGAACTGTACAAAAAGTGTGCCTTATCGTAATACAGTAACAATAATCCTTGCATTCGATGTAGCGCTTTTCACACATCTTCTAGATGTCTCAAAGCGCTTCACAGAATATACTGCAAAGTGAATTGACTATATATTTGTGGGCCAAACGCGGCAACGAATTGCTCACAGCAGCGTTCCCCCCCCCCCCCCCACAAACAGTCGTGGATTGAAATGACCAACTTATTTTTTTTTGAGGGATTATGATCAGGCGTGTGGAGTCAGAAAACTGGCCCAATGTTTCACCCTGCCGGGAATCGAACCCAGTTTCTTTCGCTTGCAAGGCGAGTGAGTGAGTGCTCTAACCACTGAGCCTCAGGACTCCAAGGTCCACAGTTATAATGGGGGTACACACTGAGCTTCTAGAGATAGAGGCATCACAGGGAGGGAATTTGACTGTTTGTATTATGGTTTGCTGTTTCCAGGCTCGTGTGGAATGACTTGAATTGATGCAATAGATCCCCAAGATGTTCTCCGTCCGCTATAGGTAATTAACTGCGGGCCTGACAATGTGCTAATGCCTCACATAGATTATCCACCCCAGCCCAAAACATCAGTCATCAAACCTGCTCCCTCCAGCACTGTGATGATGGCATTACCACAGGAACACAGTAATAAATAGCTGCACTACCACTACGTCACCAGAGAACTTTCTCCCCATCCATCATACACATATATATTATATATAGATATATATTTCCAGACGTCTCAAAGGGCTCCACAGAATACACTGTAAAGAGGATTGACTGTGTATTTTGTGGTCGAAACACGGCAGCCAATTGTGCTCAGCGGCGTCCCCCCCCCACAAACAGTCGTGGATTGAGTGACCAATTTATTAGTATTTGTTTTTTTATTAAGGAATTATTACTCCCAGAACAGCAATCTGTCAATCGACTGACAACTGGGTTCCTACTCACTGCTGGGTAAAGTGTTGTTTGGAGTAAGGAAACTTGTCCAAACTTTCGCCCTGCCGGGAATCGAACCCAGGTCTCTCGATTGTGAGGCGAGCGCTCTAACCACTGAGCTACAGGACTCCACTGAGACATAAGAAGTAGAGGCAGGAATGGAAGTAGGCCATTCAGCCCCTCGAGCCATGGCTGATCTTCTATCCTAATTCTATTTGCCGGACTTATCCCCATATCCTTTAATCCTTTTAGCTTTTAAAAAACTATCGAATATGTTCAATGACTGAGTATCCACTGCCTTCTGGGGTAGAGAATTCCATAAATTCACCACCTTCTTGGTAAAGAAATGTTTTCTCAATTCAGTTCTAAAAGACTGACAATTACTACTGAGTCTATGACCCCCAAGTTTTAGATTCTCCAACCAGGGGAAACAGTTTCACAATATCTACCCAGTCAAGCCCCTTAGGAATCTTATAGGTTTCTATAAGATCAACTCTAATTCTTCTAATATTCTAGAGAATATAGGCCTAGTTTTACTCAACCTCTCTTCGTAGGTCAAGCCCCTCATCCCAGGAACCAACCCTAGTGAATCTACGCTGCACCCCCTCTAAAGCGAGTACCTGTATATCCTTTCTTAACTTAGGAGACCAAATTCTAAGTGCAGTCTCTCCAAGGTCCTATATACAATTGCAGCTAGACTTTACTCCTCTTGTACACTAACCCCTTTACAATGAACGCTAACATGTCATTAGCCTTTCTAATTGCTTGCTGTACCTGCAAGCTAATGTTTTGTGACCGTTGTACAAGGACACCTAAATCCCTCTGAACACTAACATGACCCAGTCCCTCCCCATCTAGAAAATAATCAGTTGTTCTATTTTTTCGTTCTACCAAGACACCGCATATAATGCCTTCTTGGCCCATTTATACGTATTGATCCTGAACAGCACACTGTGTTCTGCGTTCCGCTCCATTTTATCGACTCGCTTTCTTTGCGAAACTATTGAGCTGGTTATAGGCTCGGATACTGTTTTGCACGACAACCCGTTAGTTTATGAAAAGCGCGTGTCCGCAATGAGATTCGATTCTCAGTCATCTTCTAGCTTAGCGAGGTGGCGTGCCACGGTATATTCCGGTAAATGGAAAATTGATTTGACTCCCTGCCCCCCCCCCCCCACCAAATCGCACATTGGGGCTTGAACCCAGAGCTTTCTGAAAGACCAGAGTTCTATTTATTCACCGAGCCAGTTTGACGTGTAGGTGCTTGAAGATGAAGAACGTTGCCTTGGGAGGTCCTGAGGACAGGATCGAGGCAGACACGGCTAATGTTGGTCCATCTCAAGATTAATTATCGCATTATCCTTAAAGGGATTCACTAATAATTCACAGAAAGCCATTAGCTAAAATAAATAGAATGAATTTGTTAAGTGCACGGCAGTCAAATGAATACACGGAAATCCAGTTAATATTGTAGAATATGGGCGATCAATTTAGAGTTTGTGTCACTTGCACGACAGTTACGATGTTAAACTGCCATTAATACTCTCCACCGACTGTTGTGGGGGCGTGAGGGGGGGGTGGTCAGGGCAATTTGATCCAATTAATAACCACAGTCTGACTACTTTCAGTTAATTATTCAATTGTTCTCAGAGTGCGGTGTTAAGCATCTTCGGACAACCCACCCACCGCCTGATGGATTTGACTGCAAAGCGATTAGAAAAGTGGGTAACTTTGTTGAAACTTTGATTTTTATACGAATCAGGAATGCAACAAACCTCTCTCCCGGTATCCTGGCTAACAATCCCCCCCAAATACAACTGTTCACTCATTGCAAGGCTTTCTGGCGATATCCTCCCGATGTGAAAGGCGCTCTAGAAATGTAATTTTGTTGTTGTTGTTGTTGTTGTTTGGGCACAAACTGGGCTGCCGTGTTTGCTAACAAAACCCACAGTCATAATGATAATAAAAATCCTTGCGTAATCCATCACATTTTATCGACGTCTCAAAGCGCTTCACAGAATATACCGTAAAGTGAATTGACTGTACATTTGTGGGTGAAGTATGTCTTATGAAGCGCTTTGGGACGCCTTCACATAATAAAGCATCAGAACAAACGCAAAGATTATTATTATTATCATTATTATTATTATTATTATTATCGGGTGGATTTTTAGTCCCGCAAACCGTTTCCGGAAAATCTATTAAAAATCGCAAGTTTCACTAAACATTTCAATGCCGTTTGACGCATGTTCAGCCTTTGGAACATGGATGGCATTTCATTTCCCTATGTACAAATGGTGTGTGTTTCACAGCCCTGGCTTCTTATGCACACTGTACCATGTTTATGCCAAGAGAGAGGAGAGAGAGAGAGATATCCGAATGCTAGATTTTTTTTTTCGGTATCCATTTTCAATTTGTGACTGGTTGTGTCTTAAGGCATTAAATCTGATTGCATTGAGATAATCTATTTCTAACAGATGTACAGTTTCCCTGGTGTCCCTGGTTGCTGAGCGATCGAGTAAAATAAATGATGAAAAGCTTTTCCATTTCGTATCGTTTCACAACAACAACTTGCTCTTATCTCTATAGTGTCCTCCACACAGTGTTTGTACTTCACAGCACATTCAACTACAGGCGAGGTTATTTATGATGCTTATGTGTTTAGAGCCATTATGAACTGCCGTCTAAACTTGAAAACCGATATTTTGAATGTATTTGGATGAGATGAAGTACATTTGACTTCTACAAAAGTAGCCACACATATAATATTTATTTTATTTATCCACGGAGGATCCATGCGGTGGAGTCCTGTAGCGGTTAGAGCACTGGCCTCGCAAGCGAAAAACCTGGGTTCGATTCCCGGTAGGGTGAAAGGGTGAAGCACTTTGAGACACAGTCTAGAAGACGTGAAATGTGCTACATCGAATGCCAGGATTATATGATGTCAAAACCTTGGATCTGGTTTACCTGCATGACTTGGCAGCTATTCTGTGAGCTGATATTCACTGCGCTTGTTTGAAGACATCTGATTTATTTTAATTAACACTACAGCTTAATTCATTAGTCCTCGGGGTCTTTCATTAAAATGTTAAAAGCGTGGCATTGTATTTGGCCGAGATTTTCCTTGAACAAGAATTCGATAAGGACTTTCATTTTAATCACAGTCACTCGGCTCGCAGGTTCCTGTTGGATATTTGGACAATTCAAAGAGATATTAGTATTTCTGAAAAAGAGAAATTCATTTAGTCGAAGACAAAACAAGACAATACCCTGATTCCTCATGTTTTGAAAGAGACGTCTCGAAGACGTGATAAGGCGCTATATCAAATGCAAGGATTATTATTATTATCATCATACCATACAAAGTATTGGTCTAGAGCCCTTAACATTGACAGAATATATCCTAATGTGGAAGGTTAGATACAGGTACACTATAATGTAAGTTAGATACACAGTGTTTTAATTCAAAGGTTTAAATAAATTAAAATATTTTTCTCCAGTTACTTTTATGACATCTGAGAGAAACTGCAAATTTAATACCAAATTAAGCCTTCACCACAGACTACTAATTGATCGGGGGTTACAAAATGATTCAGTGAAAGGTCTATTCTGCGCACACACAGAGAGAGAACTTAATACCAAAGTTAAGATTCTTGGCTGAGTAGTGAACGATTTTGTCCTGTGGATTCCAATCCGCTAGGCATTTTAGATTCTAATTGGAAAGCAATCAATAGCTTACCGTGAAAGCACATTAAAAGTTATCCTACAATAAATCTGGCACACTTCATTAAGTCCAAACATTTCAAGCAGTTTCACAGTTCCCTGTGAAGTGTAGTGACTGTGTTTGCTAGCCATGGATTGACAATCTGTCCATCAACTAACAACCAGCTTCCTACTTACAGCTGGGTAAACAGAGGCATATGGAGGAAGAAAACATACCTAAGGTTTGGTCACTGCCCGGGAATTGAACCCAGGTGCTCCTGTTTGCGAGGCGAGCGCTCTAACTACTCAGCTACAAGACTCCACAAGAAAGTCACAGAGGTAAGGTAGGGCAAAAGCGTGGGAGGGGGGAATTTTAAAGTTAAGATCTTGTGGGAGATGACAAAAGGCAGAGTTTAATGACTAATAATAACAGTAGTAGTCCTTGCATTTGATATCGCGCCTTCCAGACGCCTCAAAACGCTTCATAGAATAAAGAAATAAATGAGACAAACTTGAAAGTTGGGGTGGGAGGGGACAAGTTGGAGGGACCCTGGGATACAGTTTGACGGAAGATGGTGGCAGAACGGCTGCGTGTTCCTCGCCGATCACGCTCCCCCTCTAACCAGCGATGGTGAACTATAGGTTCAATGCAAGTTCCCCTCAGAACATTACATCTGCACGTCTTAATAAATAACTGTAACTTGAGTTAAAATGGGAATTACAGTTTTGATAACTGGATAATCTGAGGGTATTTATTTCATTTGTTTGAATTTCCTGCCCCCGTAGGCTGCCAGCAGAACATTACCCAGAACTTTGTCTTCCCAGAGGATTTCTGAGCCGCTAAATGTATTTACCACTCGCTCACTCTATCGCAAACACAGGGGAGGCTTAATAGTACAATCACTCTCATTACCTCTCTCTCTGTCAGTCTCTCTCTCTCTCTCTCTCTCTGTCCCTCTCTCCTCTATTTCTCCCCCTGTCTCTGTCTCTCCCTCTCTCTCCGTTTGTGCGACACTGCTTTGCGCAATTGGCTGCTGTGTTTCGCCTACAAAATTCGCACTCAATCCTCTTTGCAGTGCATTACGTGAGGAGAGCAGACCCAAAGCACTTCAGGTGTCTTGAAGACGTGGATAAGGCGCTTCTTCAATAAGGAGCTCCTGTAGCTCAGTGGTTAGAGTGCTCACTTTACAAGCGTGAGAGACCTGTGTTCGAATCCAGGCAGATCAGGGCAAAACCTTGGGCAAGTTTCCTTACTCCACACACACACACACCACACCACACGCACACACACACACACGTGCCTAATAATAATCCGTCCTCAAAAAACCACAATGTGGGGGAACGCTGCTGTGCGCAATTGGCTGCCGCGTTTCGCCCACAAATATATACAGTCAATTCACATTACAGTGTATTCTGTGAAGCGCTTTGAGATGTCGATAAATTGTGAAAAGCGCTACATCAAATGCCAGGATTATTATTATTATTATCATTATCAAATACAGGGATTATTATTCATCCGTATTATTATTTAAATTGGCCTATTTTGATCTGACAGTAGATAGACAAACCCTGCAAACAGTTTGTCTCCTCACAGCTGACGAGACCAGATTCAAATGTTACCGGCCTCTCATTAAAGACACTTGCGGTGGGAAAGCCTAACCATTAGCTAATAGTACAAGGTTCAAAACGACACAGACAGCGGGACAATGTGTGTGTGTGGGTGGGGGGGGGTTCAGAGATTGACAAGTAAAGAATGCTTAATAAACACACGCTTGATTAGGATTGAGTTCTATTACACCTGGAACCTTGCCTCGTGCTTTGCTGCGTCACTGATTTCTAAAGGTGGTTTAATAGTAAATTATCTGTATTCAACCAACATGATTTTTCTCTGTGTGATTTTAAAAAAAAGGGGAATAATTTTCAGACAGAAAGAGCGTGAGCTAAGGCATACTTTTTCACAATGTGCTATTTGTGAAGTTAAGGGTTTCCTCCTGTACTGTAATTTTGTGCATCTGGGAGGTAAAAAAAATAATATTTTTTTTGTGTGTGGCGGAATGCTAAGGTGAGAGGCAGTGATACAGCTCTGTAAGGTTCACTGAAATTAGTGTTGATTTGTGAGGCAAAATGACTCTTTGCTATATACGATATAGTTTTCAACAATAACCATTCCCGACGTTTGATTATAGCCACGTAACACGCCTTGTCGCGTTTCGCCCACAATGTATTGTAACACTTTACAATGCATTCCGCGAAGCTGTGTGAGACGTCTCAGCGATGTGATGGGGGAGGCTATATCAAATTCAAGGATAATTATTGCTGCTGTCACAGATGTCACGGGGTTAAGGCTTTACGAGGTGGCACCTCGGGAATGCAACAAAGCTTTTGCTCCAAAATTCGCCCCAGAGTCAAATAAAGCAAACGGTACATTGCACTGTGACAAAGCCCAAAGGCAAGAATGTCGCTTACCGCACCTCTAACACAAACAATAAAGGACTGAACTGATAAATATTCCAGCACTGTATTTACCAATACATTACTGCCCTCATTGTCTGCATTTAAAGCGAGTGATCCGAGCCGTTATTTACAGTCGCATTTTATTTGCAAACGCAAATTTCTGCATGGAAACATTTCAGTTACATTTAGTTTTTTTATATACCGCAAACTTTCATTGCTTTACTGTGAAGGACGGAGCATTTGACCAGCAGTGATTGTCATTAGACAGACTGGTTGTACGTGTTGTAAAGTTGCCTGGTCAGGAAAATAATAATAATAATAATGAGCCTCGCATTTTGATACACAGGTTTTCAGTTCTTCTAGACGTCTCAAAGCGCCTCCCAGAATATACTGTAAAGTGAATTGACTGTGATATTTGTGGGCGTGGAGGGCGCTATATAAATCCAAGTTGTTGTTGTTGTTGTTGAGTGCTCTAACCACTGAGCTACAGGACTCCACGCTTTTAGTGTTTTTGCACGCATCCAAGCTTTGCAGTAAAACTATTAACATGACATTTGAATAAAACAGCCTTGTAATTTGGCAGAGTTTTGCTTCTGATGTGTGTACCAACACAATTGGTATTGATTGCAAAGATGTTTCTCTCATAAAAGCATCTTGTGCAAAGAGCAAAGTGATTTAAACACTGAAAAAGCCAGCTTCAAATTCTCATTCACGTTTACCTAGACAAGCAATATCTTTCACAAATCCCATGCTACACTCAGTTTATTACAGCAATATAATGCCGAATTAATATATGTGTTCAAGCATCTAAAAACACATGTAAAACTCAAAATTGCATCCAGTCTTTGCCTGGCAAACTGCTTTGTCTTCAAATATCATGCAGAATTGGCAGAAAATTCAGCCTGAATTTGTTAGAGGCACTGCCTTGCTCTGTATTATTAATAACAATAATCGTTGCATTTGATACAGAGAGTTATCGCATCTTCAAGATGTCTCAAAGCGCTTCACAGAATATACTGTAAAGTGAATTGACTGTATATTTTGTGGGCGAAACACGGCAGTCAATTGCGCACAGCAGCGTCCCCACAAATAGTCATGGATTGAAATGACCAAATACTGTACACTGTATATATATTTTAGATTGCATAAAAACGCATGAATTATTTTTAATGGCCAGCGTGTGTGTTTTTTTTATAATGTCCACATGAAGATTCTGTTTTGTATGAATAGTTTTGTCAGCGAGACTGCGAGTCTGAAAGCTTTTAATTCTGGGTTAAAATGTATTCCAGATCAGATTGTATTTTAACTGACAATAAATGCTATGACCAATAATATTTTGCTGATTCCTTGAGACTGGGTACATCGTACCGTACATCCTTTCCTCTGAGTGGTGGGATTGTTCACTAAAAGATAACTTGTCCTCTGTTCACATCACAGTATTCTGCAGCACAGAAGGAGGCCATTTGGTCCATCACTGAAATAGGGCTGTCCAAATCAATCCCTCTCCCCCCACCCCCACCCCACCTCCAGCGCTCTCTCCCCCCCCATAGCCCTGCAAACTTGTACTGCCACGAATAATTGTCCAAACGATGTGTTCTTTTCAGCTGAAAGGCCCCGGTTGCTGTGAGAAAGAGTCTGTCAATTTTTATCGGAGAGTGGAAAGGGGGGGAAATAAATATTCTATGTGACCTCGATCTTTTTTTTTGCATTGCAATTTGCTTGTCACCACGGAGCATTCGCCCAGCCGAGCTCGGTTTACACACTCCGGGGACTCATACCCTGCCTGCTGAGGGCCATGTAAATCACGTTGTTAGTCGTGATCTCGTCTCTGAGCTACACGTTTGCGCGTTCAAGGCTCACGTCAGGACTTTGAACTCATAAACGGCTGATTCTACCGTGCCAGTGGGGGGGGGGGTGGGGGGGGGACGAGAGTGGGGGGGGGGTTGCATTGCGGGCGATGAAACCCTAAAACAAGACCCGTTCAGGTATTAAAAAAAATTCCATGGCGCTGTTTGAGAAGCAGATTTCTTCCCAATGTCCTCACCAAAAAACATTCCCATATAAAGAAAACAAGTGTCCCCCATTTCCGGGCAGGTCTGGGCCTCTGTTGTGCGTGTGATTGGCTGATGTATTTGCCTTCAAAGTGCACAGTCACTCCACTTTACAGTATATGTGGAGCTCTTGCAGCTCAGTGGTTACAGCGCTCGCCTTACAAGCATGAGACCTGTGTGTTCGAATCCAGGCAGGTCAGGGCGAAACCTTGGGCAAGTTTCTTTACTCCACACACACACACACACACACACACAATAATAATCCGTCCAAAAAAAAAACCACAATAATAAAATTGGTCATTACAACCCACGGCTGTTTATGGGGGACGCTGCTGTGCACAATTGACTGCCGCGTTTCGCCCACAAATATACAGTCAGTTCACTTATTCTGTACATATTCTGTGAAGCGCTTTGAGAAGTCAATGAGATGTGAAAAGCCGCTACATCAAATGCAAGGATTATTATTATTATATTTGACGAAGCATGTGAAGTGGTTGGTCCTGCGGATGTGGAAAGTGCCGCGTCTGATCTATTATGTTAAAAAGAGATGTAATGAAGATGACAGTAACTAGAGTCTGGTATTGTATCTTTATGGCAACGAAAGCCTTGATTGCCTTTGTCCTTGTTTCCCTCGCTATAAACCTAGTAACTGCTTTTGACAGCTTAAAGCACTGACGTTATTGTGTGAAATTGTTGCTTTGATGCCGCTTGCGATCAGCCAGCGCTATCTACCTTTAAGTGACGGCGGCTTCCATAAGTCTCTCTTCATCAACTGTGAACAATTGGCTTCCAAGATTGCTCTTGTTCTTTGATTTAACGGAGGGGCAAGATTGGCATCCCTGAACACTGCGATCCTCGCGTAAAACGGGCTTTCATTGTTTGCTTATGCCATTAAAACACATTGCAGTCTATTTTCCTTTGATGCAGCTGACAAGGTAATGCTTTTAAGTCGAGGAGTAAAATTGCGATGGGCGCCACCTCTTAACGTGTGAAATCAGACTTGCTTATTTATTGGAGGCCACTTAACAAAAGGTAATGCCGCCACTGGCCCGAATGCTGATTTGATATCGCGCTTGGAGGCGAGTTGTCTTCTACTCGTTGCCCCTTTGACAACAATAATAATTTGGTCACTCGATCCATGACTGTTTGTGGAAACCCCCCCACCCCCACCCCCTTCCCCCGCTGTGCGCGATTGGCTGCCGCGTTTCGCCCAGAAGATGCACAAATTCACGTGACTGTGTGTTCCGTGAAGAGCTTTGTGCCATCGCGAAGACCTGATACCTCGTTGCAACAAATGCAACAGTTATTAATATTATTATTACGATGATTATTACTGTTATTATCTACGACATCTAGAAGTGGAACCGATAGGGAAACTGTGGTGTTGAAATGCAAAGACAAGCAAAAGAGCTTCAACCAAAACCCAGCTCAGCATCCAACGCCCTGAAGTTTGCACTCGGATCAAACGCTAACAAACTAACTCAGCGTTAGGATTAGAGATTTTTGCTGGAGGACAAACTGAGCCAGATTAGGATTGATAAAAGGAGACGAAGTTGTTTTAATAATCGATCGCCCCATTCCCTCTCCACCTCGCGGTCAATTTTCTCTGTCGTGGAAAACCAATCTCCTGAATCTACAGCAACAAAATTACATTGACACGGCACCTGTCACGTCGGGAGGACTTCCCAAAGCTCTGAATCGCGCGTGGGGGGAAAACAGTGTTGGAGTTAGCGGAGGGTGGTGGGTGAGTGGGGTGGGGGAGTGGGAGATGGGTTGAGGATGCTTAACAAAAAGTTTAAGCCGTTCATTCTGTGTTTTATTGGGCCTTTATGACGTTTGCCAACAAAATCCAGTCACTACAATGTGTTTTGGGATCTACGCCAGACTTTTAAGACGCTACAAGGGATTTCAGGTTTATTATTGTATTCGGTACTAGGCAAAATGCAAAAAAAAAAGTATTATTATATTATTTCCGCTTCAACAATTTCCTGTGAACATGACGCCAAGAGATTAGAATTTAAAAGCAAAAAAAAATCCGCACCTATTACCAGAAGATTGGTTTCAGAAATCAACATTGTTAGAGATTGATTTCAAAGTATTTACAGCAATATTGTGATATTAAAAAGTGCCACTGGATCGGAATGTCCTCGATGTAAAATCAATTTAATATGCTTGCATTGGTGAGTTTTTATGTGCTAATTGACATGAAAGTCCCATTATCCTTTTATGTGCCAGCACTGCTTGGCTTCACTTAAAAATAATTGAAAATGTAATCTTTGCGAATGTTTCATTGCACCGTGCCTAGCCCAGGGTTTGCAAGATATGTATTTCCAAAACCGCGCTGGTTGTAACTAAAACAAAATTTGATTTTGAGAATGGAAAATTTTAAGAGCCTTTTGGAACCATTTCTAATCAATTATTTATCCCTGATAGAAAACCCTCTTCACTCAGAGGGTTAGGAATTCTCTACCTCCAAAGGGCTGTGGATGCTCAGTCAGTCCTTGAACATATTCAAGACTGCGATTGACAGATTTCTTGTGGACGAAGGGATTAAGGGATATGGGGATAAAGGGGGGCAGGTGGAGTTAGATTACAATTTATTGAATGGTGGGGCAGGCTTGAGGGGCCGAATGGGCTACTCCTGCTCCTAGTTCTTATGTTCTTATGTAGAATTGAAGAGAAGAGTTTCTCTCGTGGTGTCCCTGCCAACAATCCCTAAAATAAAACTGGTCATTCCTTCCATTGGGCCGTGTGTGGTGACATCTCTCCGCGCCAGTCGGCTGCCGCTTGCGCCCACTGAAACACAGCCACTGCACTTTCCAGCATATCTCTGGGACGTCCTCCTGACACGAAAAGGCACTGTACCACATGTGAAGATTATTATATATTTTTTAATAAGGGTGAAAATTGTAAATGGACTTTGATGTGGTAATTCCCACATTTTTCACAATCACTCCACTTTACAATGGATGTGAAAGGCCCATACATGTATATGTATTGTTGTTGTTGTTGTTGTTATTGTATCGTGCGAAGCGCTTTGGGACGTCCTCCTCTCGTGAAAGGCAATATAATAATAATATAATAGTAATCCTTGCATTTGTTATATAGCGTGTTTCACGTATATCAAAATGCGAGAATTGTTGTTGTTGTTATTATTATTATGGTGAAGCCACTTAATTGCAGGTCACAACACACTGCACAGACTTCTTATAGTTTTATAGTTAAGTTTACGTTGTGGTGACACAGATTAGTACTGGACTCCGCGGCTGGTAAGATTTCAAATGTTCGCAGAGCACCACAATAGACAGTGCAAACTGCAAGTTTTTCTAATGTTCCCCCACAATCTGACTGTTAACAGCAGTGAACTAATGCCTGTCCTTGGGGGTGGGTGGTGGGGGTGAAAACATCTCTCAAACTACTTTAAAGGCTTTAAAATACCAGAGATAATGTTACAACTAACGGAATACGCATTACATCTGCAAGATCTGAACTAATCCCAACTCACCAAAAATGTTGGCCACCAACAGGCATGGAAAGTAACCTCGGGAGCCGAGCTTTTGTTACTCATTAGACAGGAGCCAAACTATAGCCAATGTTTGTGGCTATCTGGTTCCAATCAAAGTATTCCAATTTACCCAGTTCTCTTTCCAAGACCAGATGAAAGAACATACAAATTCTATATTACTGCGGTCCTAAAATATACTTGTGGGGAGTGGGAGGGAGGAGGGTGGTGAGGGGGCTGGTGGGGGGGGGGGGGGGGGGGGAGGGTGGAGAGAGAGAGAGGATTGGTGGAGATATATATATAAAACACGTCCAATACTTCAGCGCAACTTTACAATAGACTGTAACCAGACCGTAACCAAACTGGTGAAAGCTGAAAGCTCCTCCGGAAAAGGGTGGACAACAAAACTGGTATGATTGGACATGGGTGTGGAGTAAGGAAACTTGCCCAAGGTTTCGCCCTGATCTGGATGGATTCAAACACGGGTTCTCTCGCTTGTAAGGCGAGTGAGTGTCTCTAACCACTGAGCTGCAGGAGAAGGCACACCCTTCTGACCCCACAACGAACGCATCACCAACTGAGCCATCCTGCTCTCACTGAATTACTCTTACGTGAACCCCATTCGCCCCCCATACGCACCCCCCCCCTCCCCCCCATCCTCACCTACCCCAGCTCAGGTCCAATTCCCTGACTGTCCAGAGTCTCGAGACGTCGTCCCGATGTGAAAGTGTAAAGCGAGCTCAGCAGGCTTGATGTCTGTACATATTTACTGTGTGTGATCCACACTGTTTACAGCGCCTTGGGACATCCTCCCGACGTGAATGGCGCTATATAAGTGCAATTTTGTTGTTTACCATTCACTAGCTTTGACAACATGGAGCGAGGGGGGGGCCGGGGGTGAGGGGGGGGCGCGGGTGGGGGGGGGGGGGGCGGACGACAACAACAAATTCAATTGTTGGGACAATTAACTCAAATGAGAAACTGCCGTTTCTAAAAAAATTTAATTTTCCCATTGGCCCCCCAAAGCATAATTTCACTATCATAATCTCACGATAAAATAGTCGTTAAATTTATCATTCGGAGATGCTCAGCGCGTTACTCAGGCAACATTCATCTGTTTTACCCACACGGCCGTTGAACTCAATTTGAGGAATAGATCTCGTTCAGGTCTGCCTGGGGGGGAATTGTCTGATTGACCAGGTGGGTGTTAAAGATCCCGAGGCAAACTCTGCAAAGAGGAGATCATTTCTCCTGGTTTCATTGGCTAAAAAAAAGCCTCGGGGATAAATTGGTCACATACCAACTGGCTGTGGGTGGGATAATATGGCTGAGCGCGGTTTGGCTGAGCCATGCGCCAACAATATACACACACGTCACACAAAAGCCTCTGCGAAGCACTTGCAAACATTTCGACGCAATAATCTGCTATTATCGAATGCAAGTGTTATTAGTATTATTATTAGGATAATAATCTTTCTAGTTCAAACACAGTAGGGTCCAGGTTATCGATGTTACAAAGATGACAACAGATGTACAGTACAGAAATGAATGCAGATTTAACTGCTCTGAAATTTAAACTTTTAAACCAGAGTGGTTGGAGAAACTATAACTAGAGGTCGTAGTTTTAAGATTAGGGGTCAGCTTTTTCGCACTGATTTGAGGAAAAACTTCTTCACTCAGATGGTAGTAAATCTATGGAATTCCCTACCCCCAAAAGGCTGTAGATGCTCAGTCAGTCTTTGAACATATTCAAGATTGAGAAAGGTGCTCTACAAATGTAATTTTACAATGTAAGTGACTCTGGATGTAGATTAGGAAGTGTTTCCAATTCGAGGTACTGCACATGAATGAAAACAACGTTTGGTTTCTTTGTACTCCCTGTGTCACTCTTGACTGACTGAACTTAGCAGTGAAGCTTATGACAGAGTATTAATAAATAAAATAAGAAGAATCCTTGCGTTTGATACAGCGCCTTATCATGTCTTTGAGTTGGCACAAAACGCTTCACAGTGAAGTGACTGTAAAGTGAACTGACTGTAATATTTTGTGGCTGAAACATAGTCTCACCCACAAAATTATCATTCGTTCGGTATTAGAGTTTGACAATTTAAATTTTGTATTATATTATAATTGTATTCTGATTTTGAGAACTGGTACCTTTTGGGATGAGAGCCCACAGAGCAGACTCTGGAGATATAAGAGAACGTTGTAATATGACAGCAATAATTCCTCATTCCCCCCCCCAAAAAAATGCAGAAAGCCTCAGTTTTAAGATCTCGCAATGCGTGCGCAGTAGTCTGCTAGGATTTGCGGCAGCATTTCAATGATTTATTCCAACTTTCCCACAGCTTTTTTTAAAAAAATGAGCATCTTAAAGGAGATTTAGGCTGTACGCGTACTTTTTTGAGGCTCTAACTCCAACCCAAATTTGCAGACTGGCGCTTTGGTGAGAATCCGGCAATATTTATGTTGATATTACAGTGCTGTAATCCAGACTGAATGTTTAAACTTATGTAAGCAGATGGGATGGAGTAGTTATATATTTCACAGTGGCCCTGCATTGCAGGCTTCCAGATATAATAGCTTTGCTGTGTGTGTGTATCATAATAATAATAATTATAATAATACGTGCTTTTGATATAGCGCTTTCCACGTCTTCCAGGCATCTCAAAGCGCTTCACAGGATATACTGTAATGTGAATTGACTGGATATTGGTGGGCAAAACATGGCAGCCAATTGCGCACAGCAGCGTTCCCCCCCCCCACAAACAATCGTGGATTGAAAGGACCAATTTTATTATTGTGGGTTTTTTTTGGAGGGAGGGATTATTATTAGGAGTGTATGTGTGTGTGTGTGTGCGTGTGTGTGTGTGTGGAGTAAGGAAACTTTACCCAAGGTTTCGCCCTGATCTGGATTCGAATCCAGGTCTCACGCTTGTAAGGCGAGTGCATTAACCACTGATCTGCAGGACTCAAAAGGTATGTGTTGTGTGGGGTGGTCAATAAACCAGAGCATCAGCAAAATGTCCAAGTAATTTTTTTCAGCTGAAAAAAAACAAGGCAATTATAAACTCTGAAAACCGCAGGTTTTCCTCTGAAGCACTTCTGGCTTCTACTCTCGCCCTCGCTCCCTTTTTTTCCGGAGCTAATCTACCACCCATGGAAGACATGGTTTAACAAGAGGCTTGAAATACTCTGCTGGTTCCATTATTACCCGCAAATAGTTCCGTCCAAATGATTCGGTGGAATTGAGAGCAGTATTGGAAAAAGGAGAAAGGAAAATTCGAGCCAGCCACAGCAATCAATAATCTAAAGAGCACAAAAATGCTGATGTACTGCTGCTTAACACAAAAGAGAAGATTACCACTGAATGGATGGAGCTGCATTTGATGTGTTTTTAAAAAAAATTATATACTGTATATTATATGCTGTAGAAGGGAGATAAAAAAGTCGTGGACTGAATTTTTCCTGTGTAGTTTTCTGAACTTAATATGTATTTTAATTCAATGCAGGCTGACTGCACTCATCCGTTAACCCAATTACATGAGTATTTAAATTGGATTTAGATTAGGCTGGACCAAATTATTTGGATCTGTTCCAGTAATCCTCTCCCCAGTTTGCTCCCCAGCTGATCACAATTTGCACTGGAAGAAATTGACTTTATAATCAGTTCCACGACTCTAGGCGTGTTAATGATAATAATAATAAAAATTTGGTCACTCAATCCACGACTGTTTGTTTGGGGGACGCTGCTATGCGCAATTGGCTGCTGCTGCGTTTCGCCCACATAATATACAGTCGATTTACTTTACAGTATATTCTGTGAAGCGCTTTGAGACTTGATAAGGTGCTGTATCAAATATTATTACAGTAAAAGCCCGTTTATCCGGCACCCAATCAACCGTAACACATCAAAAAAAAGGTCCGCATTCGATTAACCGGAATATATCCGGAAAAATGCATCTTTTTTTTAAAAAAATGGTTTTTTTTTGCGTTTTCAGCCAAATATCCAGCACACGTTTTAACTGGCGTTGGCCAGGTCCCGAGGGTGCCGGATAAACGGGCTTTTACTGTATGTAGTAAGATGTGTTATCATTGATGCTCTCTCAACAAAACCCTAGCGCATCATTTGCAGCCGGAGGCAACCAACAAACAATGAGGTTCCTACATGATGCCATTATTAGCTGTTGTGATGTATTTTTTAGTTAGTGTTGGCATTTGAAGTGCGAGGGTTTGAAATTCAGCTACCCGAGGGCAATGCCACGACAATACTTTGTGAGACACTGGTTTGAAAACACCTCAATGCAAATAAAACGCGGCAGCCAATTGCGCAGAGAGAGGCGTCCCCCACAAACTGTTATGGATTGAAATGACCCAATTTATTATTGTGTTTTTCAGAGGGATTATTATCAGACGTGTGTGTGTGTGTAGTAAGGAAACTTTCCCAAGGTTTCACCCTGACCTGCCAGGAATCAAACCCAGGTCTCACGCTTATAAGGCGAGTGCTCTAACCACTGAGCTAAAGGACTCCACAATTGCTACCAATTAGTGTTTCAGCTGTTTGAGCTTACCGGCTTTATCAGTGTTTTATTTAATTACTCGGATCCCACCCATCGCTGTTGTGCTCACTGATATCCATTAATAAGGGATAATCTCTTGATCCGAATTTGGATATATTTCTTTGTACGCAACTTCAATGCGTGCAACAATGAACTTCCCTTATGAGTGCATATCAAGATCTTTGAGTGGAAATCCTCCAACCCACATCCACAGAGAGCTAAACTGACCTTTTTTTTAAAAAGAAAAATAACTATATTCCACTGTCGTGACTTTACGGGTATGTCCGAGCCACTGAAAGCCTGAGTGTAAGACTTCTGTCAGCAAAGAGGCTTCTTTTCTAGTCTGCTGGTTTTACTGTTCCTTAGTTACAGCATCCCCAAGTCTTACAGAGCGACACTGCGGAACCTTGATTTGTTTCTGCAAACTCATTTTGACCAAAGTTGGGCAAGATTATATTTTCTTTGTTTGTTCGTCCTTGAGAACATGGAAATCCCATCCCCCCCAAAAGAAAATCTCCTTTGAGTTCCTCTCTCATCTCATTAAAGCCGCTGTCATATAAACACAGGCTGCATTTCAGTATTTTCCCCCGAGTTGCTAACCATCTGTTTATCAAACAAAGCTATACCTGGTGTATTTCACATTGTGTTTATAAACTTAACAGACTTTGTACGTTTTTCTGATGAAGATTATTTTCATTTAAAAAGAACAAATTATATTATATTACACGTGGATTCATACTAGTGAAATTCAAGTGGGTTTGATTGCAATGCAATGTTCTAACTAGATTTCAAGCTGGGTATCATATATGATGGCTTATCAAAAGTCAGACACAGGGGACATCACAGCTAAAGCCAGTTTACAACGCCCACGGACTTTCCATCAAGTGCCAGTCACTCGCATTCAGGAATATATAATAATCCTTGCGTTTTATACAACACTTTTCATATATTATGCAATGTCTCAAAGCGTGGTTACGGAATATACTGTAAAGTGAATTGACTGCATATTTGTGAGCGAAACGTGGCAGCCAATTGCGCACAGCAGTTTCGCCCACAACATATACAGTCAATTCACCTTATAGGACATCCTGTGAAGCGTTTGGCCTTAAGATGTGATAAGGAGCTGAATTAAATGCTAGGATTATTATTATTATTATTCAAATAGGACACCCTTGTTACATTGCACTTTTATACCTGTGACCAGTTGGGGGGGGAAGCTATTAAATGAATTTGCTCGGAGATATGTAATGGGATTCCTCCAGTTTCTTGTATAATTAATGATGATCTGGATTCACAGGGAATTTCTGCCAGTGTCCTTGCCAACAATCCCCCCGCCCACACCACCACCCCCCGAAAAAATAATTGGTCATTTACTTTACTGTTTGTGGGATGTTGCGTTGTGCAAATTAGCAGCCGCATTCACTCACAAAAATACCTTGCAAAATCACTCGGCGCTGGAATGGGAGAGTGGATTTAATGGAAGGATGAGATCAAACGAGCTCAAGGGCCCTTTTCACCCACAAACCACTTTCGTGTTCTTGTGATTTAATCTCCGTGAGATGTTCAGGTCGCAACGCGTGTGCACCTCAGCACGAGAACATCTCACCTTGCGCGGGAATTGTAAAGGTCACCAAACTGCGATCTGGGTAAACTTAATCTTCCAGCGTGTTGTCTGGCATTGTGCGCTTCATCACAAACATTAGCTGCCGTGAATTGCTGACCTTTGAGGACGCTTTGTGATTTTACACACACACACACACACACACACACACACACACACACACACACACACACACACACACACACACACACACACACACACACACACACACACACACACACACACACACACACACACACACACACACACACACACACACACACACACATGCGCCTAATAATTATCCCTCCAAAAATAACACTATAATAAATTGGTGATTTCAATCCACGTCTGTTTGTGGGGAGACGCTGCTGTGCACAATTGGCTGCCGCGTTTCGCCCACGAATATACAATCAATTCACTCTACAGTGTATCCTGTGAATTGCTTTCAGATGTCTAGAAGACGTGAAAAGCGCTACATCAAATGCAAGGATTGTTATTATTTATTATTATAAATTCATTGTAAAATTGGCTGAATATTTTGCGGGGGCACGAATAATAAAATAATAAAATCCATAAATTTTGATATAGTGCTGTTTATGTCAGGTAGTTTAATAGAAACTACCCATATTATTATCTGCGATTTGATATGCCTGCCTTAATAGCAACAGAAAGGCAGGGAGACGCCGTGCCTTTTTTACCCATTGAGTTGAATGTAGTTCCGATGCGCGTTCCTTTCTCAGTGTCTCAGTAACGGGTGAAATAGGCGGAAGCTACCGCTGCCTTTCCTCTTTCCTTCAACTGCAATCTTAAAGAGGGTACTGTTCTTACGAGTTGCGCTGAGTCCACAAAAGAGGGAGATAAGGCTTTGGCTGAGCTGAGCGTCAATCGTGATATCCTCCCTAGTGGTGGAGAACTTGCTGCTGTTTAATTTGGGTCGCAGCGAAGAAAGGTTGGGAACCACTGTTGTAATCCCACTCCCCCTTTCTCTCCCCCTCTTCCCCCTTAACCCCTCTTCCTTCCCATTTCTCCCTGATTTTAACCCCCACCAACCCCCGCCACCCTTTTGGCTGCCGCGTTTCACCCAGAAATATAGAGTCAATTTACCTACTCTCCTTCCCTCTACCCCAACTCCCCGCCACCCCCCCCCCCCCCCCCCATTCTGGTACCTATCTGATTGTTCGGCGCCTTGGGACATCCTCCCGACGTGAAAGGCGCTGTATAATTACCTGCATATAAAATGGAAGAGAGGATCAAAAGTCCATGCGTGACGTTGCAGGCAGAGACAGGAGAAATTATAATGGGGAATAAAGAAATGGCAGAGTCATTAAACTATTCTAATACAGTAATTTGTTTCTGTCTTCACTTTAGGCGAAAAGTGAGGAACTTAAAGAAATTGATGTCAGTAGAACATAAAAGAGAAATTGATGGGACTAAAATCTGATTGTGGAGTCCTGTAGCTCAGTGGTTAGAGCATTCACCTTCCAAAGTGAGAGACATGGGTTCAATTCCAGGTCAGGTCGAAACCTCGGGCAAGTTTCCTTACACCAGACATCTGGTAATAACCGTTCAAAAAAATAAATTGTTCAATTCAATCCACGACTGTTTGTGGGGGATGATGACGTGCACAATCGGCTGCTGCGTTTCGCCCACAAATATCCAGTCAATTCACTTTACAGTATATTCTGTGAAGCGCTTTGAGACACAGTCTAGAAGACGTGATAATGGCAATGTCAAATGCAAGGATTACTGTGGGATTGGGCAGAGTCAACATGGCTTTATGGAAGGAAAATTGTGTCTCCTAAATCTTAGTTTTTTTAAGATGTAAAATTGTGTGGTGATGCAACATTTCCGATCTCCCGCACCCATCCCTCTCCCACTCCCCCCCCCACCCCCAACGTGGAAGTTATAGATCAAATGCAAATTATTCTTATTTTTACTATATTGTCACTGACTGCACAATATCAGTGATGTGACCATCTTAACTTAGTTCCATACCCCATGTACAGTCAAATTGCTTTAAAGTATATTCTGTGAAGCGCTTTGAGATGTCTCGAAGAAGTCATGAGGCACTATAATCAAATCTCAGGATTATTATCGTTAACATTATTATTTACCAGATGTTTCTCCCATTGTCTGCCTTTAGATTGAAATCGAGTCCGTCGCAATCATCATTAGTTCTTGTTGTCATGGTAATACCGGGATCAATACCTTTTAGTTCCTTAATGTTCTTCAAACAGCCTGGCACTTCCTCTCAGATCTCCTTACTCAAGCAATCATCTCGGTAATCTTTCTGCAGGCATCTCGTACAAGCTCCTCTGCCCCGCTCTCTGTGCTGTAGTAAGTTTACAGATGTCCACTTTGTGAGCTTTCCATTCCGAGGGGCTCGTCAATCAATTCATCATACTTTGCAAATGCCTTCCACCCTCACCATCCAAACCATGACAAGTCTCTGGATTAGATCACCAATAATTGTATTGCTCTAGTAATAGCACTGCGGCATTTGTGCCCAAGAAATCTTTCCCGGGCTGTTGATGGGTTCTCGTAAGTAGGAACAATCATTTGCATTTGATATAGATTTTTCACATCGGGAAGTATTTTACACGTCTCAAAGCGCTTCGCAGGATTTTACTGTAAAAACGTCTAGTGACCGTGTGTTCGGCAGGAAAGCCCGGTAGCCAGCTTGGGCATCCGACGGCCATCGAGTGAATGGCCAATTTTGTCTGTGGGATTGTCAACAATGGGAGAAACTCAGTTTTCCTTAAAGTAAATAAGAATATTTTTCATATGCCTGTCGGGGCCGTGGAATCTTCCACAACAAATCACGCGTGCCTTTCACGTCTGAAGGACATTCACTCGAACAGGCAGTCTGGATTGGCGTGTCGGCTGAGACTATATAAACCCTGATGTGAGCCCACGGCCTACTGATTTACAGACAAAGTGATCCAGGACATAGAGATTAAACAAAGCACATGTCAGGAAAAACAACACATGGGTAATACTATTGGCCGATAGTCTGTCTACACTGTGTCCAACTTGATGTTGTGTGCGTGAGCGCAGTCCCAGAAATCTATCTGATGTGTTCTTGAAACAAACAATCCACTGTCTCCCTGGCCTGTTCCATCAGTTTACTGCTCGCTCACTGCAGTAGTGTTTCCGCACATTCGTTCTGAATTTTATTTGGGGGATTGTTGGCCAGGACACCAGAAGAAAGTCCTTTCTCCTTTCAATCTTGGTTTTAATATCTCGTCCAAAGGACAGCACTTCAGTTCAGTATAAACCCATTCTTACTCCACACACACACGCACGCGCCTAATAATAATCACTCCAAATAAAAAAACACAACAATAAAATTGGACATTTTCAATCCACGACTGTTTGTGGGGGACGCTGCTGTGCGCAAT
Organism: Hydrolagus colliei; assembly: GCA_035084275.1. Classification (NCBI taxonomy): domain Eukaryota; kingdom Metazoa; phylum Chordata; class Chondrichthyes; order Chimaeriformes; family Chimaeridae; genus Hydrolagus; species Hydrolagus colliei. Next base: position 541,616 of record CM068752.1, on the reverse strand, counting down.
TGGCAGTCAATTGACTTTACAGTGTATTCTGCGAAGCGCTTTGAGACGTCTAGAAGACGGGAAAAGCCGTGATATCAAACGCCAGGATTATTATTACAGTATTACGATTATTACGAATGTTAGAGGAAAGACCCGTGCATTCTACTTGACTGTAAAGTACTGCCCTCCACTCTTATTTTTATGTAAGAACATTTCACACTCAAATTCCTCAAGGTATTTGAAGGTATCTGCAGCTAGAATTACAATTCTGTTGCATGCCAAGCGTACAGAAGTGTTTTATTGTATTCTTTCCCAAACTGCTTTATTACTCGCCTGCTGATTACTTGTATTGACACCGTGAATTGACGGGTTTGTCCGCAGCTGATAAATGATAATATCTACCCTCCGACAAATAAACACCTGAATTTTCCTGTCAAAATGTATTGGGTGGGGGTTCGGGGGTGCGGTGGGGGTGGTGGGGTGGTGGGGTGGGGGGGTGAGTGAAGAAATGCACTCTATTCATCTTAGTATTTAAATAAGAGCCAGAGGTAAAAAAAAAAGGATTAGGATTGGCTTTAAAACTCTCAGGAGAAAAGAATATCAAAGTGGATACATGGCCAGACATTGTTAGATATGGTTGTTAGTTCCCTGCCTGTGATTTTTTATGAAACCTGGATGAGTAAATGTGTGTCAGTGGGGAGTTAATCTGCAATCTGTATTGACATAACATTACACAGAATGATATAGCACACACACAAACGCACACACAAACATACACACACACACCACACACACACACAGGCAATTTAACCCAACTAGTCCTTCGCAGTATTTATTCACAAACCCAACATATATTTATTAGGTACTGAAAACGAATGATCCAGATTTAAGTGCGATATATAATAGCCTGTCTGAATGGGTTTTTAAAAATCGACCAATTATATGTTTCAAACTCTTGACTTAAAGCTTAAGTCTTAGTCTTATATGACTTAATCTTATATAATATAATATTATTATAATATAATATAATATTATTATATGACTTAGTTTTATAATAACGCTTGCATTTGATATAGCGCTTTCCATGTCTTCTGGACATCTTATAATATGAACTTAATTTGAGAGCAGAGTGTTTGAACAAAGCTGGTAAAGTAAATGATTATTATTCCAGTGTTTGAGTCGCTGGTATACATACATCCCTGACAATTGACTAACATTGCTTTGGGCTGGTCTTATAATATCACATTTTATTATTTTAATCCTGAGAATGACACTGACTCAATCAGTCTCACGCCAAACAATTCTATACAAAAAGTTTCTGAAACGTATTGAAAGTTGGTTGCACGGCGCCCAGCCCTAAGCAATGTTATCCCCCAAGTCAGTCAAATGTCAGGGATGTATGTACGTACACCAGCGACTCAAACACTGGTATAATAATCATTTACTTTACCAGCTTTGTTCAAACACTCGTGCTCTCAAATTAAGTTCATTTGATTCTGTATCCGAATCTGATTTGACTGCCGCCTTTTTCAAATTCAATTAAAACTTTAATGGATTCCAGGCTTGCTTGCGCAGCCAGCTTCTGAATGTTCGCTTTGAACCCTGTTAAATAATTTATTACATACTGTAGTCAGTAAAGTTCAGCGTTAAAATGCTTGTGTTCATTGCGGCCGAATGAGTAACGGTGACATTAATATTTGATGCCGAAAGTATGCAACGACAACGTCGATTTTATATATAGCGCCCTCCACGCCGGGCGGCGTCTCAGAGCGCTTCACGACAGCGGATCCCGGGACCGAGCCAGGGACAGGGGCAGAAAGGTGACCAAAGGCGCGGCCGAAGAGAAAGGTGTTCTGGGAAGAGAGGGGGGGCGAGGCGAAGGGAGTGAGGGAGGGAATTCCAGAGCCTCGGGGCGTAGTGGCTGAAGGCACGGCCGCCGAGGGTGGAGCGGAGGATTCGGGGGGGACATGGGGAGACCAGGCCCGGTGGAGCGAAGGCAACGGGAGCTGGGGTTTGAGGAGAGAGGAGATCAGAGAGGTAGGGGGGGTTGCAGAGGAGTGGAGGGATTTGAAGGCAAGGGTGAGGATCTTGAAGTCGATCCTCTCTGGGATAGGGAGCCAGTGAAGTCTGGCGAGGAACTGGGGTAATGGGGGAGCGAAGCTTGGTGTGGGTGAGTGTGCGGGCGGCAGAGTTGTGAATGAGCTGGAGTCTGTGGATTGTGGAGGAGGGGAGACCGGCGAGGAGGGCGTTGGAATAGTCCAGCCGTGAGGTGACAAAGTCGTGGATCAGGGTTTCAGCGACTTTTGGGGTGAGATATATCCTTATTTAAGTAGTAATTCAACATTTGAAATTACACCAAACAGAGCAAAAAATGGGTCACGTTGGGAGTGAATAACATAATCCTTGGATTTGATATGGCACCGTATCACATCTTCTAGACGTCTCAAAGCGCTTCACAGAATACACTACAAAGTGAATTGACTGTGTATTTGGTGGGCGAAACGTAGCAGTCAATTACACACAGCAGCGTCTCCACAAACAGTCGTGGATTGAGTTACCAAATTATAACTATATACACTGTATATTTTTTGAAGGGATTATTACCTACGTAAATGCGAAGCACCAATCGATTAACAACTGGATGCCGGCTTACCCTGACCCGGTTGGGAATCGAACTGAGGTCCTTTTCGCTTGCCAGGTGAGTGCTCTAACCTCCGAGCTGCGGGACTCCACAATCAAACTGCGTGTTGCTGCTCGTGTAAACCGTACGCTGGAACAATCAGTGGTGAACAGATTGCGAGCAGTTCAAAAGGCAAGCGCCACTATATAGGGTATCTTAAGTTGTTAACAGGATGTTGAATTGGCTTGCCACAGACACACAGACAGACAGACAGACAGACAGACAGACAGACAGACAGACAGACAGACAGACAGAAAACTGTATTTGATTTAATGGCTTAATACTCTGGCAGTTTTATTCCACCGTGGGAAATGAGCACTATAAATTCAACAAAGTCAGCGGACGGACAGGGCAGAATTCCAATTAACCCATCTCCCCACTTTTGCAAAAAGCCACTGAAGATACACAGCGAGACTTCCTGTGGGGGGGAGTGGGGTGGGGGGGGGGGGGGGTCCCTAATCGCACCAGGCACCTCTCACATCAACACACACATCAGAGATGAGTCCAGTAGATCTGTGCACATCTTCAAAGCCATTATTTATTCCGCCCACTTGGGAGGGAACGGGGTGAGGCAGGGAAGGGGGAAGGGAGGGGGGTGGGGAGAGGGTCAGATAGAGAGAGGGGGAGAGAGAGCAGCACACCTACAGGCAGGTTTTCGTAGGAATAATAATAATAATCCTTGCATTTTATATAGTGCTTTTCACATCTTATCGACGTCTCAAAGCGCTTCACAGAATATACTGTAAAGTGAATTGACTGTATATATGTGGGCAAAACAGGGCAGCCAATTGTGCACAGCAGCGACCCCCACAAACAGTTGTGGATTAAAAAATTTTTAGGGGTTTATTATCAGGCGCGTGTGTGTGTGTGTGTGTGTGTGGAGTAAGGAAACTTGCCCAAGGTTTCGCCCTGACCTGCCTGGAATTGAACCCAGGTCTCTCTCTCGCTTGCCAGGCGAGAGCTCTAACCACTGAGCTACAGGAACTCCGCAGATACCCTGGTCCAGGCAAGCATTTCTCTACCTCCCTCTTAAATATTTACCCCCCCACTCTGCAGACAATTTGCCAAAACCCACAGTAAAGTAATGACTTGAATTTCACTACTAACAAGTCAAGCTCCAATCGTTAGATTACTATGCCTTCTTGGCATAGTAATTTACTGTTATTATTGTGGTTGCGACATTAGGAGAGATCCTTAAACATTCTGCTGATTCCCCTGACCATCCCAAACACCTCAATCCCCATTAGGGTGCTCGTCCCAAAATTGATCGTTTGCGTTTCTAAAGTTGCCGGTTTGCAATGGATACTGTAGTCTCCGAAACAGCAAATCGTTTCGGCCGCCAATCTTGCCTAAAACATTTCCCCCCTTTAGTAGGGGGGTTAACTAACTTCTGTCTGAAACCTTACGGCTGTTTGAGATACAAATATGATTCACTGCCTTCAGACGAGCTGCGTAAACAGTGCACAGTTATGGCAAATGTTCCCATAGGTATGGAATAATTAAGAACAACAGCAGGTGGACGAGTAGCTCTATGGCCGACTATCAACTGGCAGCAATTGCAATTAAATGTTAGCCGCAGAATTGTTATTTTTTGATTGCTCATTAAATCTTCTACAATGCCAATATAATGCGAGCAGATGGCGTTGGCATCCTCGCTTCCAATGCCTGCACACGTGTGCGTACCGTGCTCCCACACTCGATGGATAATGTTGGTAAATAGATGGTACGTCACCACCGATGGCACATTCCAAGGCACCCCCCCCCCCCCCCCCAAAAAAAAAGACCCAGCCGTGGGAAGAAGCCGGTCTGAACACTCGGGTTATTTTGCCAGAGCAAACGTCGCCTCTCCGGACATTACATTCGAGAACCTGGCCGTCGCGTTTTGCCCCACAAATATACAGTCACTTCACTTTACAGTATCTGAAGTTGCTGGGAAAACTCAGCGGGTCGGGCAGCATCCACGGAGATAGGAAAGTGAGTCAACATTTTCGGGTCCACGACCCTTCATCCGACGCCGGTCCTGACGCAGGGTCGTGGACCCGAAACGTTGACTCACTTTTTCCTTTCTCCGCGGACGCTGCCCTGACCCGCTGAGTTTCTCCGGCAACTTCTGTTTTTCGTTTCAGACTTCCCAGCGTCTGTGGTATTTTGTTGTTTCACTTTACGGTGTGTTCCGCGAAGCGCTTTGAGACACGGTCTAGAAGACGTGAAAAGCCGCTGTATCCCAGGCAAGTGTGATTATTATCTATCAGGGGCATCGGGGAATAAATGGGCGGCAAGACGAGCCGTGGATCTTAAAACAAAAATGGCAGAGCGGTTTACGATAAGCCAAATTGGCCTCCTCCTCTTGTTAATCCATCCGTGTACTTCTGAATCTGCGGTATCTGTTTAAAAATACGTCTGAGGTGCCTTTGTGTCGTTCAATTATGTAAGAGGAATTTCAGCCGGTTTTACCTGGAGGATGCGCTCGGAGTTTTTAATGAAATGGAAAGAGAAATCATTCAGTGTAAGAAAATGAGGCAAGGGGGGGACACTGCAGGGCTTCTGTGGCTCGCAGAACTATTCTGGAATCTGGCCAAGACGAAAGTCGCCTCTATGTCTTTCCGTGGCAATCTCAGCCCTGTTCTCTGTCGGCATCAAACAGAGGAACAAAAGGACACATAATTCAACGGTGATCGACAGGCTTTGAGAGACCAGGGAAAGCAGATATGGAAAGTAGGAAAATGTAATCCCAATTCAGCAGCAGAGAGAGAGTTGGGGATCTTTTATCCGAACAGAACAGACAGATCTTTTGTAAGATGTACCTGACCTTGGAATAATCTTATCGTGGGGCCTCGATTATTCATTCGCTTAGTGAGTGGCTGAAATCACAATGACAACAGTTCTTAGATTTAATAATAATGATAATCCTTGCATTTGATAAAGCGCTTTTCACGTCTCAAAGCTCTTCACAGAATATACTGTAAAGTGAATTGACTGTATATGTTGTGGACGAAACCGCGGCAGCCAATTGCGCACAGCAGCGTCTCCCCCACCCACCCCACACAAACAGTCGTGGGTTGAAACGACCAATTAAAAAAAAATAAGGATCATTTTTTGAGGGATTACTAGCAGGCGTGTGGAGTAGGGAAGGTTTCGCCCTGACCCGGCTGGAATCGAACCCAGGTCTCTCCCTTGCAAGGAGAGTGCTGTATTAAATGCAAGGATTACAATGAACTGTCCAGCGCCTTGGGACGTCCTCTTGACGTGAAAGGCGCTGTACAAGTGTAATCTTGTTGTCGTATTATTATTATATGGTTTAATCCACGACAGTTTGTGGGACACTGCTGTGCGCAATTGGCTGCCGCGTTTCGCCCACATGCAGTCAATTCATCCCAGCGCCTTGGGACGTCCTCCTGATGTGACAGACTCTGTACAAGTGTAATCTTGTTGTCGTTGTTGTATTATTATTTAAACGCTTGAACACTTTTGTGACATTTATAATAATAATAATAATAATCCATCCTTACATTTATATAGCGCTTTCCACGTCTTATCGACGTCTCAAAGCGCTTCAATCTAAATTTTAAATGTTATTTCAGTGTGTGGCTGTGTGGATAATGTTGCGTTGCTTACGCATTAGCTATTCCTCTTTTGCATCCTTAAATATTTCAGGTTGAGCCTTGGCTTGACAGCTAACTAGTGACGAGGAAGAAATCTCATTAGGATTCCCGAGAAGGTGTTCCTGCCTCTGCGACCACAGGAACCAGCTCAGGGTAATGAGAGTTCCTCACTAGCCTTCATTCCAATCAAGAGTATGTTTAGTGAAACATCGGTTTCAATTTCAGAATGTCTTAACAATGATGACACCTGGCTGATCAGCAAAGGTCAATTTTGTTCCATTCGCATGGTGTGAGAGACAAGGTGCGCTGGCTTATTAAAGAGACTTGGGGTAGAATTTCCAACTGGCAGATTAGTTACATTAAATCAGTTCTGTGGCGTAATTTTGGGGGAGTAAAATAAAGTAAAATAAAGTCTGTGTTAATGCTTGTGCAAAATTCTAACAGCGTGTTTGAGAGTGGAGTGTGTGGGGGGGGGTTTGGGGGAGAGCGGTGTGGAGTGGAGGGAAAGATAATTCTCTCAGTTAATTAATCAATTCATTAATTAGTAATTGGAGCTGAGATACTATACATCCCCTGATCTGTTAGAACAGTAGAAGAGGCTCCAGAGAACTGGATGGCTTTCCTGTGTTAAAACCCGTTAACTAAAGCTTTACTGATTGTTTGGGAACCACTGGCTGTGAGTTTGCTGACTGATTTCCGTACCTCTGGACAGCTTTACCGGCAGCGATGATCGAGGGCTGGTTGTTTGCTCCTCAGCACACAACACAAGTTGATCGACAAGGAGACAGACATTTCGTTTTTGGAAACAAATTGAAGTTGCGAACGGCTCTGTCTGTCTACCCAGAGAGAGCTCAGGCATCAGCGTCTTAAAACGCAATAGGTTTTTGTCAGCTCATTGGGGGATTCGGGGCAAGGGCGGGTAATTGGACTGGAGGTGACAATAATAATATACCCCTTACGGCGTCTTTTCACGTCGTCGAGACGTCTCACAACACTTGACAGAATACAGTGTAAATTGTGGACTGACCGAGCATTTGTTGGGGCGAAAGAAGTTTATAATATAAAGAAGACTTTGTTAGTCCGTATCAAACTGCGAATAATTCACCAAAGACGTCGCTCTTTATGTTGGGAGATGCTCTCGCACAGTGAGCCCTCCTCGCATTTGCTAACTTTCAGCTCTCAGCTTGATTACGAGATGTCCTTTTCCAGTGATTGCCTTGATACCCACACCCCGCCTCACAGCGATAACACAATGTTCCTCGAAACTCTTTGCTTTGTGCTGTACTTGGGTGTTGTCCACTTGTGGCCCCCACACAGACAATGCAGAGGCTGAGAACTCTCTGTTCTCCAAAGAAACATTATCCTGTACAACTCAGTAAATTATCTTGAGGGACAATTGCCAGCGAAGAATAAGTCTGAAGATGGGAACATTAAACCAGTGATCAGACCCGCTGCTGGAGTTTCTAATTCGACCTAGTCTGGAGTGGAGCTCCTGTAGCTCAGTGGGTTAGAGCACTGGCCTTACAAGAGTGAGACCTGTGTTTCGAATCCAGGCAGGTCAGGGCCAAACCTTGGGGGCAAGTTTCCTTACTCCCCACACACGCACACACACACACACCTAATAATAATTCCTCCCAAAAAAAACACAATAATAAAATTGGTCATTTCAATCCACGACTGTTTGTGTGTGACGCTGCTGTGCGCAATTGGCTGCCGCGTTTCGCCCACAATATTCCCTCCCACCACCCACCCACCCACCCACACATCCACCACCCACCCACCCATACATCCACTCCACAATAGGAAGTGAAGCTGTTGAGGGTTCTCCTTCATATGAAACCACCCCCAGAGTGTAGTGTATAGGGTCCATTGGTTAGTTATTCTGTTACACGGTTTAGCTTAATATCCAATAGTTTCACCGGAGTTTTTAATGGAGCAAAGTTTGAAGGGTGGCGGAGGGGGGGGGGGGGGGGGGGGGGGTGAAAGCCTGCCTGATTCCCTGTCGTTCTCGTTCTGTAACACGAAACTTTAATGGCTTTTACAGAACTCATGTCGAAACAGTTAAAAGGAGCCGTCCGGATTCTGACACCAAATGTAGATACGGGCGACCGGAATGTAGTTTTGATCAAACTGTCAGGCCGGCCACTTTGCCGTGGATAGCAGATGGAATGACATATTCCAAACAAACCTGGGTACGGTAACTAACACACACCGGCCCGTCACGTCAAACCGCAGGGGAGGCAAGCAGGGAAAATGTTCGGGAAGAAAAATCATTTTTATGTTAAAAAATTCAGTCGTGAATTGAGTGACCAAATTATTAGTAGTATTTTTTGAAGGGATTATTACCCCTCCACCCCCCCAACTCCCACCCCCAAAAACTACAAAAGCTATCCGCAAATCAACTAACAACCGGGTTCCTACTTACTGCTGAGGAGTGTGTGTGTGTGTGTGTGTGTGTGTGTGTGTGTGTGTCTGTGCGCACGCAGAGTCAGGAAACATCTCGCTTGACAAGCGAGTCCTCTAACCAATGGTCTACAGGGCACCAGTGGAACACAGGAAATCTTCCTGATATTCACTTGATAATAATAATAATCCTTGTTTTGATATCACGTCTTCTAGAATCTAGACTGTGTCTCACAGCACTTCACAGAATATACAGTACAATACAGTGAAGTGAATTGACTGTGTCTTTGTGAGCGAAACACAGCGGCCAATTAAAGAAACTTTCTTCCCAGGGAAACAAACCCCTAAAACGTCTCACTGTATTTTGGGCGTTTGATTTTGTTGCCTGTTGCGCGCGCACGCACACACACACACACACACACACGTACACGCACACGTACACGCACACGCACAGACACACGCACAAAACCATTGCAACACAGCGACATTTATCGAAGGGGGCCAGTAGGTAGCAGATGCAACAAGATAAAGGATGGCAGATGCTCTGTGTCACTACATACTGCAGCTTCCGCTGTCATTGAAGTTAGACAAGGTGGCACGTTAACCAGACAGAAAGAAAATAATACACTGGCCGGTTAAGTTTGTCGTCGGAATTGCTCAACAGGATTAGGTGTCCGGGCTCATCCTGTACGGTTCCTGTAGCTTAGCGGTTAGAGCAACTCACTCACTCACTCGCCTTACAAGCGTGTGAGACCTGTGTTCGAATCCAGGTAGGTCAGGGGCGAAACCTTGGGCAAATTTCCTTACTCCCCACACACACACACACACACACACACGCACACGCACACGCACACACACGCGCGTGCGCCTAATAGTAATCCGTCCCCAAAACAATTGTTCATTTCAACCCACGGCTGTTTGTGGGGGACGCTGCTGTGCGCAATTGGCTGCCGCGTTTCGCCCACAAATATACAGTCAATTCACTTTACAGTATATTCTGTGAAGCGCTTTGAGACGTCGATAAGATGTGAAAAGCCGCGATATCAAATGCAAGGATTATTATTATTAGTAGTAGTATTATTATTATTAGTGAGAGGATTCCGGTTCAATTCCCCGATGGGTTTAAACCTTAACCAAGTTACCTTACGTTGCAGTAGGTAAGAACCTAGTTGTTAGGCGATCAAGCGGTCTGAGACGCTGTCTGGCATGGACGGCGCTATATAAACCCAAGTTGTTGTTGATTGGTAAATCGCTTCCTGAGGGTAATAATCTCTCAAAACAAAAACGTGATCTCTCAATCCACACCCGTTTGCGCCCAGTGAATTGGCTGCTTAAGTTTCGCCCACAAAATATATACAGTCGATTCACTTTAAAATATATTCCGTGACTCCATTGACCGGCATGGAGATTGGCTACTCTGGTGTCTGATTTGACACATTGGAATGACAGGTTCATTTCTCACCTGAATGAACTCCTCTGATAGCTGCTAGCATTGTCAGCTCTCCTCACTGACGTCTGATGACCTGACCAGCAAACGCTCTCCTCCGTGATATCACACGGACCATTTCATCATCTCGTGTTCAAATCCACTCACTCCCTGGCATCTCCCTGCGTCTCCGACCTCCTCACACCCCAATCCACCCAACGATTGGCATTGACCTCCTACTCGTCCCTCGCGCCCACTGCCCCCACCATCGCAGGCCACTCTGTCAGCCACTACGGCCCCAAACTCTCCCTCAGTCACTCCACCTTGTTCCCCCCTCTCTCTTCCCCTCCTTTTCAAGTCCCTCCTTAAAAACTTCCTCTTCAACCACCTCCCTCCAAACCCGCCCAGCTCGGAGTCAGGCGCTATATACAGTACGCGGTTCTTGTTGCGTAGAGAGGTAGAGTGAAAATAAGGCATCTTACAGCATAATATTGATATATTAATGATAATAACCCTTGCATTTGGTATCGCTCCTAATCACATCTTCTAGACGTCTAGAAGCGCTTCACGGAATACACTGTAAAGTGAATTGACTGTATATATTTTGTGGGTGAAACACAGCAGCCAATTGCGCACAGCAGCGTCTCCCCACAAACAGCTGTGGATCGAGTGACCAGATTATTATGTTATTGCTAACCTAGTGAAGGTGTCATCAAAATAACCGTGTTCTGGTTTCATTCAGCAGCCTTGCAATATTGCCCAGGACACAGATAAATGCAGCTCCCACAACAGCTAACGCACTAATTTATATCAGAAATAGATTATGATATTTATGATATGGAAGCACTATTTTATATCATACTCGTTTAGTACAGTCAGTGGTTTTTATACCATCAGCATCTTATACCTCCATTCAGCCATTCAGTCCCGTAACCTAACAGATCGCCCTGTTGTATCCAAGAGACATTTAATTTCCTAAAGCTCCCGACTCACCCTGACTTTAGTTTCTCTTGGCTCCTCTGCCTTTGTCTCCTTTGCTGAAGGCACTGACTCATTCACGCAGAGATATGTACAGCTTAATCATTGGATGAACTTAAGACAGTGAGTGTCGGTTAATCGATCAATTCCAGCTCGGCACAATGCAGCCACACACCCCAGCTTCACATCCCGATAACTCCACGGGAACTCTCCCCGAAGGGCTACACGAATAGTTAAACGTCAATATCAATAATCATATCTTATATTGGTGAATAAATATAATGATAATACTCCTTGCATTTGATCTAGTGTTTTTCATGTCTTCTAGGCCAGTGGTTCTCAACTAGAGGAATATGTACCTTAGGGGGTACAGAATGACTTCCAGTGGGTACAGGTGGCGGTACATTGATTTATTTCGCTCTCTCATTTAGCGTTTTACAGCTATTCCAAATTGTATATTTCATCGTTATTCCCCTGGTTGTGTATGTCGCTAGTTATGTTGTTACATAAGAAAAACTTGGTCATAAAATGCAAGTGGAATAGGGGGTGGTGTGTGTGTGGGGGGGCGGGTGGTACACGATAATGTTGAAAATTAAAAATTAGCAAGGGGTACGTTACTGAAAAAGGTTGAGAACCACTGTTCTAGACGATCAAAGCGCTTCACGGAATATACTGTAAAGTGAATTGACTGTATATATTTGTGGGCAAAACACAGCAGCCAATTGCGCACAGTCGTGGATTGAAATGATCAATTTATTGTTGTGTCTTTTTTGGGAGAGATTATTATTAGGCGTGTGTGTGAGTGTGTGTTGTGTGTGTAGTAAGGAAACTTGCCCGAGGTTTCGCCCTGACCTGACCTGCCTGGATTCGAACACAGGTTCTCACGCTAGTAAGGCGAGTGTCCATCGTGCCTGTGCCTGCTCTTTGAGAAGAGCTCCCCAATCAGTCCCACTCCCTATCCGCACAGCAGCCAGTGTTTAAGTGGATTCAAAAACCTGGATAGTCCTGCTAAACCATGCTATGCTATGAATGACACCTCCCTGCAAATTGCTGCCAGAAACGCCAGTTTCTGAAGGGCGAAGGATTGAGATTGATAATGCGCCTGGTGCAAACGAGTGTTTGTTTGGCAAGTGAGGTGTCCCCAACAAATTGCCACTTCAGATGCGGAAGGACACATTTCCGAATGAGCAATTTTGATATTGATCGAAATTGGTCTATTTTCCTACATTCGGACTGCGCTTGTTCCAAGAAATAAATACTCCTGTGAGTGTGTGTGTGTGTGAGTGTGTCGCAGTCCTTGTTAAATATGACCATAATGAACACAATCTGATCCAGGACACGCGAGGTTTGTTTGATGAGCGGGAAGGCAGAACTGTTAATTTCTTACATTATGTTATGAAAAGAATCCTGTTTCATTTTCAAACCTGTTTCATTGGTGTCATTAAGGTATTGAATTTCAAATCTACTCTCCCTGACCCCCATCACTGCCCTAGCCAGATGGCTCCCGTAGCTCTCAGCGATTGTGAGAACCTTTGCCGTCCTGATCTACCCCATATTTGTACAATAGTCTGTGTGAAGGAGCCTGTAGATCAGTGGTTAGAGGGCAAGCGAGAGGACCTGGGTTCGATTCCTGTGCAGGGGCAAAATGTTGGGCAAGTTTTCTTACTCTCCAGCCCTCTGCTCATCTAACAGTGACTAGGAACCTGGGGTTTAGTCGATTGGTGTTAATCGCTTTTCCTGGGGCTAATAAGCCCTTCAATAAAAGAAAATAATAATTTGGCACTCAATCTACGTCTGCCTGTTGGACGAAATATACAGTCAGTTCACTTTACAGTACATTCTGCGAAGCAGTTTGAGACGTCTCAATGACTTGATATATATCAAATAGCAAGGTTTATTATTAATATATGAAGCGCGTAGAGACATCTAAACCACATGATAAGGTACTAATCACTTGCAAGGATTATTATATTTTTAAAAATTGTAGGGGGGGTGTTATTTAAGAAATTATTCAAAGGAATCATAGCTACTTTTTTCACTTCAGCTAGAAAAGGTTTAATTGTTTGGGATCAATACAGCAGAAATGAAGCCAGCAATCTTTTTGCTGGAACAGTTCGCCAGGAAATTAGTTTGTAAAATAATAAAACAGAGAGATGCAATCCAGGCTTTTACTCTTTCAGTGCAATTTGATTGAACATGTACAAATGAATAATAACATGTGCCTTTTCCCAGCATCTGTAAGTATCGCTTTCAGCTACGATGTCTGTGCAGGAACACATTAAAAAAAAAGCTAATAAGATTCTCCGAGGATAAGTACACATTACGGTGTTTTGAGCTTCTGTTTTATCGCTCCATTTGAAGATGATATAGAATCCACAGAATCCTGACTTGGGTCTTTGAACCCTATTAACTTAAGCGAGACGAGAATGTTACCAACCTAGCCAGGCTGGGAACAGGGTAGAAAGATAGGTCTCAACAACTCAAGGCGACAGATCTATTTTGAACCAAAGAAAATCCCACTGCTCATTTTCTCCACTGTCGGCTAGAGTAGAATACAGTATTAGCTGTAGGCTGCCTCCACACACTTATTTTACTGGTCCAAGATGTTTACATTAAATGCGTGAGACCTCGATTGCAAAATGTACGGTCAATTTACTTGACGGAATATTCCGTGAAGCGCTTTCAGGCGACTGGAAAATGTGATAAAGCTCTATATCAAATGCAAGGATTATTCTTATTACTGTTAGGATTATTAGCTCCCTAGTGTGTTGATTATTAGATGGAATTCGTTACGAATTAAATAACGTGAGTGTGATTGTGATTTATCATATTTGATATTTCAATATAGAGTCTTAATGTGTTGTCCATAATCATAATAATTATAATAATAATAATCCTTGCATTTGATACAGCGCTTTTCACATCTGATCGATGTCTCAAAGCGCCTCACAGAATATACTGTAAAGTGAATAGATTGTATATATATTTGTGGGCGAAACGCAGCAGCCAATTACGCACGGCAGCGTCCCCACACAAACAGTCATGGGTTGAAAATGACCAATTTTATGATTGTGTTTTTTTGGGGGAGGGATTATTATTAGGTGAATGTGTGTGTGTGTGTGTGTGTGGAGTAAGGAAACTTGCCCAAGATTAACTATACTGTACTACAGTACAGTACGCTGGGCAGCGTCTCAGAGCGCCAGCTGTAGCGTGTAGTGACTGTAGTGAATTCCTAGGAGAACGAGCCCGCAAATCCGCTCACAGCAACGTCCCACAAACAGCGAATCATCCAATTTAATCCGGATCCAATCAGACTAGAGATCAATCCACTCAAACGTTTCCTTGACTCAGGCTGGACTAGAGATCCGGAGTTCTGTCTCTGTTCAGTGAGGGCGGTGTAGGCTCTCTGTCCTTGGCTGTTGACCTCTGCATGGCCCTGCATGTTATGAATGTTATGCTTTATTGGGAAATATCAATCTGGTTCGTCTGCCTCTAATCATTTTAGCTGCTGGAAGCAATTTCCAATCACTTCCACAGTACAAATGAGCATCCATATTCTCCTACTCTGGCTGTACTTCCCAGCCAGCCTGTCTAATTGCGTCTGCACATTGTCTGCCTTTGCCGATGACTTTGACTCGTTTGAAAATCCGAGCCAATCGGACACATTTTTTAGATGCTGTTAAATTTTGTAAAATGAGGTTTTCTCTGTGTGTGTGTGTGGGGGGCGGGGGGCGAGGGGATAGCAGATTAAACCATCTCCGTTAGTAACGCAGATTGTTTTTTTTTAACTCGTAAAGAGGGCAATTCGAGCCGCTCGGGACATTTAGCCATAAAATTTGATACAGGAATCATTTGGTCAACTCCGCACAGCAGCGTTCCCACAAGCTGTCGTGGATTGAAATGACCAATTTTTTATGATTGTGTTTTTTTTTGGAGGGTTTATTGATAGGTGTGTGTGTGTGTGTGTGTGGGGAGTAAGGAAACTTTCCCAAGGTTTCACCCTGACCTGCCTGGATTCGAACACGGGTCTCATGATTGTAAGGCGAGTGCTCTAACCACTGAGCTACAAGCAAATATATATTTGATATAGTGCCTTATCATGTGATCGAGACGTCTCAAAGCACTTCACAAAAACCACTGTATGTTATTATCCACACACACACACACACACATAGTAATCCCATTATTCTCCTAATCAGAACACACTATATGGCTCTTCTGTTGAACACATGACATGCTCCCTCTTGTTATACTTCACTCCTTCACTAAACTCTTATAGTTGATGTGAGCAAAACTCACATTCCCCTCCAAACTGTTTCAGACACGAGTGGGATTTGAAACACGCAGTTCGGTTAGTGACTGAGGTAATGGTGTGTGAAAAAGCATTCCAACGTAAATTTACTCCCAGGAGTGGGAATGAATTCAATTGATTGGAATCACTGGGAATTGTCCAGCCTCGGAAACGGTCAGATCCTCCCGGATTCACTCGTGTGGAACATAAATATAGTGTACTATATTTATAACAGGGTTTCTCTGACTCTATCTGCAAAGCCTCAGTGAAGGGAAATATTATCTGTAAAAGTCAAAGTCGGACAAGCGACCAGAAGCCAGTCGTGGAATGGACGAGAGACGGAAAGTAACGTAGCACAGAAGAGTAAAGCTAAGAAATGAATTTGTCGTCCATTCGTAAAACTGATCAATATTTTGTTTCCCATTCCCCCACACCACACAACACACAGTCAATTCACTTTACAGGATATTGTGTGAAGCGCATTGAGACAGTCTGGACGATGTGAGAAGGCGGCATATCAAATGTAAAGATTATTAATATTAATACTACTCATAATAATAATAATTATTTCATTTGATATAGGGGTTCATGTGGGGTATAAACACACTACCCTACGTGAGGGGTGCTATATAAATGCAAGTTGTTGTTGATGTCTCAATGTAATGAAAGTTACATCACAGCTAAGGATTGATATAAGCGCTCTGAGACGCCGTCCTTCGTATAAATCGAAGTTGTTGCTGTTGTTGATATTATTATTATCATTATAATGATATAATATGTACCCTAACCCTTGCATTTTGATATAGTACTTTTCACGTCTTCTAGGCGTCTCAAAGTGCTTCACAGAATATACGGTGAAGTGGATTGAAATGACCAATTTTATTATTTTGAGAGATTACTAGTATTAGGTGTGTGTGTGTGTGTGTATGTGTGTGTGGAGTATGGAAACTTGCCCAAGGTTTCGCCCTGACCTGCCTGGATTCAAAACATAGGTCTCACGCTTGTAAGGCGAGCGCTCTAACCACTGAGCCACAGGAGGGCGCTGTACAACTCGAAGTAGTTGTTGTTGTCGTTGTTGTTGACAAATTAGTTCTGGCAAATCAGCCGTTACCAGGTAACCTGGGGCCAAGACATTCACTGTCTCGCTTGCATTCGAAGCCGTCGCGTGTCATCTTAAATCGGCGGCTAATTTGTGTCAATGGCGGTGTCTCATACATCACCGCGGAGAGGCCTTCGCAGGCGCAATCCATCTCAACAAAACATTATTTTAACCGACATCGGGTCTCCAAGTATTCCCTTGGAATCCGCTAAGTACTCGCGGTAAAGGCTTTTGCGCCTTGTGTTAATTCTAAATCTCTTTTTTTTAATCCCACTCGAATCATCTAAACACTGCTTTATCGCAATCACCCGCCCCGCACTTCAGGGCTCAAAGCCAGGCCCTGCCACCGTGAAGCGTTCTGAGACGCTATCCAGTGTGGGCGGGCGCTGTACAAGTGCAAGATGTTGTTGTTGTTGTTGGTGTTATTGTTGCGGTACCTCTCCCTTCAATGTCTGTTGTGTTTCAAATCACAGATTTGGAGTAACCTAAAGGTGCTCAATGTAGAACTTATAATATTCTATAATAATAATCCTTGCCTTTGATATAGTTATTTTCACATCTTATCGACGTCTCAAAGCGCTTCACAGAGTATACTGTAAAGTATATATATCTACTGTAAAGCATATACTGACTGTATATATTTGTGGGTGAAACACAGCAGCCAATTGCGCACAGCAGCGTCCCCCACAAACAGTCGTGGATTGAAATAACCAATTTATTAGTGTTTTTTTTATTTGAGGGAATATTGTGTGTATGTGTGTCTGTGGGTGCGTATGTGTGTGGAGTAAGGAAACTTCTCCAAGGTTTGGCCCTGACCTGCTTGGATTTGAACACAGGTCTCACGCTTGTAAGGCGAGCGCTCTAACCACTGAGCTCCAGGATCTCCACTTGGAATGGGGGGGAGAGTTGGGAGGACTTTGAGGACAGTCATGGCTCTCGCTAGGATTTTTACGCTAGGAAGTTTAAAGGTGACCACATCAGCAGTGGCTCCAGAAACTCACACCTACCGTTGCTCGCGAGACGTCTTGTCAGTCAGTGTTTGTCACTTAACTCTGCTGGATTGTTGCAAAGTGAGTCTTTTCAACCTCGCAGTAATTGAGCTGATATCCAAATGCTAAAGATTTTTTTTGTTGAATACAATATATTAATCAAGTCAGGTTTCCCCTGCAGGTAAAAAACCGGATCACTGAGTTTTAAATAAACATTAATTAGCCAATTATACATGATATCTCTGTAGCTATCTTACTGCTCTTCTGAACCTTTGAAGGAATATTGGAAACAAATAATTATGAACGCACGATTGCTTCAGTTAGCGTCTCGGTACCATAAATGTCTTCGGAAGTTGATGGTGATATATTTATGTATTAGGAGCTGGTATTGAGATGGCGATCAGTGAGTGAGCTGTAGGTAAACCATGGATTTTATTTCGGTGAAGTTCTTAGGTCTCTGTTTGCTTGTTGGTGTGTGTGAGTGTGTGTGTGTGTGGCACATTCCCAAATGTTTATTAAATTCACCCATACTTAACAGTCGTTGCGCTCTACAGTCAAATCCTGTAAAGCACTTTGAGATGTTTCATTGACGTGATAAAGCAATGAAAATTGCATTAATATAAGCGCCGCCTTTCACGTCGGGAGGACATCCAAAGGAGCTGATAACACACGATATCAAATGAAAAAAATTGCCAATGGAATTATCATCATTCATTATTATAGTGAATGTTTATTTTCTTATCAGTGTAGCTGAGATTCACAATCTACTATTCTCTTGCCTATTGCTTCCTAGTCAATTAATCTCTTCAGTTTGTGACCAGAAGTTTGCTTTGGTACAGTATTGAGGGGGAAAATTAGTCCGTTAGCTGCTCACGACTTAACTAAGTAAGACTTCCCTCTGCTGGTAAAAGATTGAATACGTTAAACGTATTTAAGAATTAAGCTGCATTTTAAATACTGTAAATATATGCATTAAAAAATATTAAATTCCAAGCAAAACTTAACATGTTTTGACACCTTATCCTGTCTTCACATTTCTTTTTACTTTTCTTTCTTACAATTTCCAGTTTGCAGTGTGTTTATGAGTGTGTTGTGTTTGCAGTTGTGTGATTGTGAGTGTGTGTTTGTGAGTGTGTGTTTGTGTGTGTGTTTGCAGCCGTGTGTGTGTGTGTTTCTATGAGTGTGTGTTTGTGTAAGGTGGGAGGGGGTGAGGCGAGGAGGGAGAGAGGGAGATAGTGTTCTTATCTATTTAAACAGAGCAAGATCAGGCCGTTTGTGATGTGAAATGGAGCCTTGAAATGAGAAAAGACACTGATCAGCTGTTGTCCATCTCAAAAGCATCTGAGCCTCAGCAGCACCTGACACCTGAGCCATTTTGATTCTGAAATCTATATTTTGTACTTTCCCCCCACACTCTCCCCCCCCCCAGCCATATATATACAAACTGTCACCTCAACATCCATTGCTTGTTTTGCTCCTGTCAATCTCTCTCGGCCACTTTACCTGTCTCGGATACGTTGAACCAGTTTCGTTTGTGGAGCCCCATCATAGCTCGGTGGTTACAGCACTCGCCTCGCAAGCGACAAGACCAGCCTGGGTTCAATTCCCAGGCAGAATGAAATATTGGGCAAGTTTCCTCACTCCACACACACACACACACACACGCCTCTGTTTTCCCAGCAGTAAGTAGGAACCCGGTTGTGAGTTGATAGACGGATCATTTTTGCATCGATCCACCCGTGCAGCTCGAAATACATTCAAATAATTTGGTCAGTTGAGTCCATGACAGTCAATTCACTTTGCGGTACATTCTGTGATGCACTTTGAGGAGTCTCAAAGACGCGATAAGGCGCTATAGCAAATGCAAGAATTATTGTTATTATTATTATTCTTCATTGTTTCCTGACTTTCCAGGAGTGTGTTTTGACTTTTTGGGGCAAAATACGGGGAAACTATTGAGGATTTAATGGTGGAAAATGACAGATAGAACGCCTGTTTGGTGATCTGGTAACATTGTGAATTTGTATCATATGGAACAAGCGAAAATGTGTGTTTTGTAGGGAACTGGAGCCATCTGCAGGCGAGTGTAAAAGTGACAACACTGGAATAATATTATATAACAATCCTGGCATTTGATAGCGCGGCTTCTCATGTCTTCTAGACGGTGTCTCAAAGCGCTTCACAGAATATACCGTGAAGTGATTTGACTGTATATATATATTTGTGGGCAAAACACGGCAGCCAATTGCGCACAGCAGCGTCTCCCCCACACAGTCGTGGGTTGAAAATGACCAATTTATTATTGCGTTTTTTTGGGGGGGGAGTATTATCAGGCGTATTAGCCTGCCTGCCTGCCTGCCTCTGTCTGCCTTCCCTCCCTCCCTCCCTCGCTCCCTCCCTCCCTCCCTCCCTCCCTCCCTCCCTCCTACCTTCAGCGCTGACGTAATTGGCAACCGGGGACACACTGCTCTGTCTCTGTCCAGGCCTGACTTGTGCTGTGATATATATTGCTTTCTGTTTTCGGCGCTGATATAATCCTTCTGCCACGTTGGGCACACTTCTCTCTGTCTGACGGGCTCGTGTAAGAGATACAACGATCTCTGTGGCAGTTCCACTTTTGGGGATTGTTGTTGTGGAGCAGTGGCGTGGAATGAATGAATGAATGAATGAATGAATGCTTTTTGACAAGTCAATCCTATCAGCCACGTCGAGCATCGTGATAAAGTCGCTTTATCTTCGTTAAAAAAAAAATCACTGCGGAGAATATCAATCCTGCGTGCGCTCGCAGTGATCAGGCAAATGTTTACACGTGCCAAAACGAGAAGAGGATACTTTTAGAGTACGTACGTACAGCAGGTGGCAGCATCTTCAAAACCATTCAGCGGAGTCCTGCAGCTCGTTGCGAGCCCTCAGCTCATAAGGGAAGGGACCTGGGTTCGATTCCCGGACAGGCCGAAAGGCTACGCGGAGTTTCCTTAATCCGCACGCCTCTGTTTACCTGACAGCAGTAAGTAGGAACCTGGTTTTGTTATTCGGTTGGCGGATCGCACTTACAAGGAGAACGATCCCTTTAAAATACATCGTCGGAATAATTCGGTCACTCAATCCACGACTGTTTGTGGGGGGGGGGGGCACGCTGCTGTGCGTAATTGGCTGTCGCGTTTCGCCCGCAAAATATATACAGTCACTACACTTTACAGAGTATCCTGTGAAGCGCTTTGAGACGTCCCGAAGATGTGATATGGCTGCTGTAGCAAATGCAAGGATTAGTATTATTATTATTACTATTCAATAACTTCCTGGTTATTTATAGGAAGAGAGGATTGTGCGTGAAGGAAAGAGGCAAACTCACACAATTCGGAAGGAGGTCAGTGTCTGCAGCAAACACTTGCCAGAGATCGAGCGATCGCTTATCAGTCGTTCATTATTCGTTCGTGCCTCTGCACGATGTGACACTCGCACAGCAAAGCAAAGCAGCCCCTTGGTAACGTGCTTCACTATAGTGCTAACTCACTAATCACTGCGCTCCGGGATGCTACCCCGTACGAAAGGCGTTATATAAATTAAAGTTGTTGTCCTGTATGTGATTGCACCTCGGACTCCATCCGAGTCAAGCCCACAATGATGCTGTGGGGATATAATAATTAATAATAATAATCCTTGCATTTGATGTAGCGTTTTTCACGTTTTATCGACGACTCAAAGCACTTCACAGATTGTACTGTAAAGTGAATTGACTGTATATTTTGTGGGCGAAACGCGGCAGCCAGTTGCGCACAGCAGCGTCCCTACAACCTGTCATGGATTGAAAATGACCAATTTTTTATTATTGTGGGTTTTTTTGGAGGGATTATTAAGTGTGTGTGTGTGTGTATGTGTGGAGTAAGGAAACTTGCCCAAGGTATCGCCCTGACCTGCCTGGATTCGAACACAGGTCTCACGCTTGTAAGGTGAGCGCTCTAAGCACTGAGCTACAGGAGCTCCATTTCATATACATTAAAAGCTTGTTTATCCGGCACCCGATCAACCGTGATTTCCATATAACACCTCAAAAACAAGTCTGCATCCGATTGACCGGAATTTATCCGGAAAAATGCATTTTTTTTGTGTATTCGACCGAATATCCGGCCCGCGCTTTAACCGGCATTGGCCAGGTCCCAAGGATGTCGGATCAACGGCTTTTACTCTATATATAATATATATAAAGAATACTGTTTACGTATATACTATATATATACAATAAAAGCTCGTTTATCCGACACCCTCGGCACCTGGCCAATGCCGGTTAAAGCGCGTGCCGGATATTCGGTCGAATACACGAAACAAAATTTCTTCACAAATGTAAAAATGCATTCGGATAAATTCCGGTTAATCGAATGCGGACCTTTTTTTTTGAGGTGCCGGTATACGGGAGTTACGGTTGATTGGGTGCCGATAAACAGGCTTTTACTGTGTATGTATATATACATATATACATATGTGTTCAGATCAGTCAAGGCAGCTGTATTCAAAATAGCTGATAAATTTGCACAACATACTGAAATAACACTTCCACTGAAATGCAATAGGTGATTACCAAATTAAAAACTTCCAACATTTCGCCTCAACAGTCACAGTCGCCTCAACAGTCACATTTCCTGCAGTTGTAATGAATGCAATTGCTGGGCTGAATAATTAGTTATTGTTATTGGCAGAGACTGAGGTTGAACGTAAAGTTTCTCAGTGTGTTTGGCAGGTTGACACCTCAACGTGACAGTGACATGGCGGGTACTTTCCTCTCTCGGAAGTTCTTTCCCCTGTAACTTTTTTTTTTGCCGAAACGTTAAATTATTCAATTCAATGAATTGCAAATGTGGAAAATACATCAGTTTAACATCGTAATGTACAAATCCCTGCGTGTTTTCCCCTGTTGAATGTTTCGAAAAAAACGAACCAGAGAGGGTTATTTCCAATAATAAAATGGGAATAATTACTGTTGCTCAAATCTGATTGTCATTTGTCGCTTAGTTGAGATAATGAAGACTCAACAACAATAATAATATAATGATAATACCACTAATAATCCTTGCATTTGAAATAGCGCTTTTCACGTCTTCTAAACGTCTCAAAGCGCTTCACAGAATAAAATGTAAAGTGAATTGACTGTTCACCCCACAATGAGAAGCATTTCTGCAAGAGCTGGGAACAAACTATTGTACTTGTCAAACATCTTGGTTCATGATCAATGGAGACCAGAACACTAAACAAAAGTTATTCTCTCTGGAGCAGAGAAGATTGAGGGGAGACCTAATAGAGGTTTATAAGATCATGAGGGGTTTCGACAGGGCAAATAGAGAAAAACTATTTCCACTCGTGGGTGAATCTGTGACTCGTGGTCACAGATTTAAAATAGTTTCAAGGCGCAGTAGAGGGGAGCTGAGGAGAAATTTTTTCACTCAGCAAGTTGTTCGAATCTGGAATGCATTGCCTGAAAAGGTGGTGGAGGCTGATTCGATAACAACTTTTAAAAGGGAATTAGATCTTTATTTAGGGAGAACGGGTCTATTAGGCTATGGGGAGCGGGTAGGGCAGTGGGATTGAATCGCTCTTTTCAAAGAGCCGGCACAGACTAGATGGGCCGAATGGCCTCCTTTTGTGCCGTAAAATTCTATGATTCTATGATTCTATGAAAAGGGAGTTGACTTTCCGAAGCAATTCTGGTTGGTTGGTTGGTTGGTTGGTTGATTGGTTGGTTAGTTAGTTAGTTAGTTAGTTAGTTAGTTAGTCAGTCAGTCAGTCAGTTAGAAGGGAGCAGATGGACCTATATGGCTGTGTCTCTGTGTTCTGTTGGAGTTACATCAAATAAACAGGAAACCACATTGCTCACCAATGCACAGCTAATTTATACTGTAAGAACTTGTTGTGATTAGAATTCCTTGTTACAAAAACAAAAACCCACATAATTTTCCCCAAGTTTCACAAAATTAACAAAGAAGTTCAAGGTTTAGCTTCACATCAGCACATTGTTTCCTTCAGAACATGCTCTGTATAAACACACAAGCCGTCAGGGAAATCAGTGCCTCGTGTATATGAACTGACTGAGACGTTTCACTAGTGGAATAATCAGAGAACGCTGATGGTGTCATTCAGAATAAGAAATACTCGCATTTGATGCTTTATCATGTGGAGACGTCTGAGTGGCTTTGGAACATTTTCTCTCGTCACTCATCAGTCAGTGAACTTATAATGAGTAGTTTGCAACTGTTATTCTTTCAACAAGGCATCTTCATTCATCAAGGTGATTGCGCTTAGGAATGCTGAGTAGTATGAGTTCTAACTCCCCTCTGAGACTGAACCAGCATCTCCTTCTATAAGATGGTTTAATTAGTGAGTGAGTGAGTGAGTGAGTGAGTGAGTGAGTGAGTGGAGGGAGGGAGGGAGGGAGGGAGGGAGGGAGGGAGGGAGGGAGGGAGGGAGGGAGGGAGGGAGGGAGGGAGGGAGGGAGGGAGGAGGGAGGGAGGGAGGGAGGGAGGGAGGGAGGGAGGGAGGGGAGGGAGGGAGGGAGGGAGGGAGGGAGGGAGGGAGGGAGTGGAGGGAGGGAGGGAGGGAGGGAGGGAGGGAGAATATACTGTAAAGTGAATTATTGACTGTATGTTTGTGGGCGAAACGAGGCAGCCAATTGCGCACAGAGTTGTCCCACAAATAGCCGTGGATTGAAATTACCAATTTTTTTTGGGGACGGATTAATATTAGGTGTGTGTGTGTGTGTGTGGTGTGTGTGTGTGGAGTAAGGAAACTTCCCCAAGGTTTCGCCCTGACCTGCCTGGATTCGAAACACAGGTCTCACGCTTGTCAGGCAAGTGAGCGCTCTAACCACTGAGCTATTACTCCGGTAATACCGGTGGATTGAGTGGGACTGTGTATGTATTGTGTGGGAGAAACGCGGCAGCCAATTCCACAAACAAAATGCCGTGGATTGAGTGCCGAGCGGTTTTATTTTGGAGGCGGGGGGATTTTACCGCTGTGTCCGTGGATGGGACAATCAACTCAAATGTAACTCCAACCACACACAGACACTGATTCCCAAAGAGGTCAGTGCTTTAAACGGAGACGATGATTTCTCTGACTTGGTTCTCGTTGAATCGATGGCAGACTATTCCCAAGCCTGGTGTGTCTGTGTAACTCCAACTGAACTTAATACTAAGTGAGATTGGTATGGTTACTTTGAACTGCTTATAAACCCACATCAGTCTTCTTTAATTAGGTTGTGGTGACTACAGTTTCACTGTGTGCAATGCCCTTGGCTTTCCCCCCCCCCCCCCCCCCCCCCCCCACCCAGTTTCAGCCATTATTATTGTAAGCCAGGCGCCATTATTATTGTAAGCCAGGCTTCACTGCAATGTTAAACTATAAATCAGTTTGGACGTCTAAGTACATTATAATTTACGGCTCGCATGTAGATTTGCTGCTACTTTGGCCGCTACAAACATTTCTGTTTACAGAGTTTCTGGTTTTTTTTTAACCAAACAAACAATAAATCTGTGTGATCTTTGGGCCATTTGAAACCGCAACTGAATATTGTCTTTTTTTCTTCCTCTAATAAAACCATTCATCTCAACCCTAGTTGGATTTAGCCACGTGTGATTAGCAACAGCTCCTTTCATGTTGAGGTCTCGAAGCATTTCTCATTGGGTTTTACTGTGAAGTCTGGTGACTGTGCCATTTCGTCATTTAATAACGAAACTTGAACACAACTCCACTTCAATTCCCACCCCCACCCCAAAAAAAATACTCAATCCACGACTGTTAGTGGGTTACGCCCCCGTGCGCGAAACACACAGTCAGTCCATGAAACACACGGTCAGTCCATGAAACACACGGTCAGTCTGCTTTACAGTATAATTCTGGGAAGAGCTTTGAGATGTTTCAGCGAGGTGTAAAGGCGCTGTATCAAATGCAAGGATTATTATTATCATTAAATCCATCAAAACAATATTATCGGAGGAGGGGGGTTGTCTCTTAACTTGAAGGTTCCTCACAGAATTATTTTTTAGCAGGTTAATCCTCCAGGAATCGCATGTACATCCACCACCTCATGGCTGCTGCTCCGAAAATACATTATTTCCCGCGAGTCGGGCTGACACACTTTGCGTTCCTTATTAAGGAATCTCATTAGGAATCGATGTCGATTGGACCTCGATGTCTCGGAATTCCCCCGCTGCTCACAGGCACGTTAGTTAGTTTCTCTCGTTCATAAACGCGCAAATATCTACAAGCTTCCCTGTCGTAAACTCCCCTTTGATAATAAAAATTAGCCGTTCGGTAACAATATTGAGTTGAAACAGAAAATTGCAAAGCTATGGGGGGCGGGTGGGGGGGGTGGGTGGGGGGGGGAACTATTCCAATTTCTGTAAATATTCTTCAATGAATGTCTTTTTAAAAAAAATTATTTTATTGCGCAACGAGGAAAGTGAGCGCTTGATGCCATTTCCCATGAAACACCGGCTATTTTGTTCTTGTAATTGATGTCGTTTAAGCGAGCGAAAGAAACTGAAAGTACTAAATTAACAGAATCGCTTGCGACGTTCAAATATTTTGCATTCCCAAACTAACAGTTAAACATCAATGTTCGTACAGTTTATTGGCAGAAATCAATGGGGAAGTTGAAACGTCTAGTGGCAACAACACACTGAAAGTGATGGTACAAATTTGAATAAGTCTAGGTTATTAATCTAACTCTGAATTCAAATATGTTGCAGTTCCCTGGGTGTGTTTTGTTCTCTCAATATGCCAAATGTAATGCTTCTAAAAATCATTTTGTCCCGTCTTTGGGGGAATTGCTATTGCTTGAAACCCTATACAAAATCCTAACGAGGGTTAGTGTCTCTGAACACTGATATACTTGAATGAAAAGCTCCTGTAGCTGAGTGGTTAGAGCACTCGCCTTACAAGCGTGAGACCTGTGTTCGCATCCAGGCAGATCAGGGCGAAACCTTGGGCAGGTTTCCTTACACCACACACACACACACACACACACACACACACAGAGACACACACACACAGACACACACACACACACACACACACACACACACAGAGACACACACACACACAGACACACACACACACACACACACACACACAGACACACACACACACACACACACGTGCGCCCAATGATAATCTGTCCCCAAAAAACACAATAACAAAAATTGGTCATTTCAATCCACGACTGTTTGTGGGGGGAACGTTGCTGTGCGCAATTGGCTTGCGGCGTTTCGCCCACAAATATATATATACAGTCAATTCACAGTATATTCTGTGAAGCGCTTTGAGACGTCTTATCGAATTCAAGTATTATTGCTCTTGTTATTATTATAAAAGTAGAGATTACCCTCGCACCTGATAACAGGCATTATCAGGTCAGTGAGACGTCTCAGAGCGCTTTCACGGAATATACCGAGTGAATTATACCGAGTGTAAAGTGAGTGAATTGACTGTATATATTTGTGGGCGAAACGAGGGCGGCCAATTAGCGCGCAGCAACGGGCCATCCCCCCCCCCCCCCCCCTCCCTCACAGGCAGCCGCGAGACATCCATGATTTACATGATTATAATAAATTATGATATATATAATATATACACATTATATAATATAATATATATTATTATATGTATATATAATATATAATATATAAAATATATAAAATATAAAATATATAATATATATAATATGTATAATTATAAATTGTAACAAATCATAATTTATTCTTAGGATTGTTTTTTAAGGCTGTCAGTTAGCGCGCACTGCAGTGCCAACTCTGCCCATCAGTCAAGATGATGGTGTTTTAACAGAGCTCCCGAGGCAGCCGTGACTGACATTATTTAGCAGCTGTTGAGCGAGAGATCTCTCTCTACTGTAGCCGTAGCATGTCCGTCGCTGGGTTACTCTTCTCGGCCAGAGTTAGGGAGCAATAGGATTTTGTTTTTTGGGGACATTTGCTACACCGCTCTCTCTTCCACCATGTTCATGTGGCCACCAGTAATACCATCATAACCATAATAATAATCCTTGCATTTAGATACAGCGCCTCATCACGTCTTCTAGACGTCTCTCAAAGCGCTTCACGGGATATTACCGTGGCTCAGTGGGTTAGAACACTCACTCACTCGCTCGCCTTACAAGCGTGAGAATGTGTTCGAATCCAGGCAGGTCAGGACCAAACCTTGGGCGAGTTTCCTTACTCCACACACACACACACACACACACACACACACGCGCCTAATAATAATCCCTCCCCCCCAAAAAAAAATAATAAAAATTGGTCATTTCAACCCATGGCTGTGTGTGTGTGTGTGTGGGGGGGGGGGGGAGAACGCTGCTGTGCGCAATTGGCTGCTGTGTTTCGCCCACAAATATACACAGTCACTTCACTTTACAGTATATTCTGTGAAGCGCTTTGAGACACAGTCTCGAAGATGTGATAAGACCCTATATCACATGCCAGATTTATTATTATTATTATTAGTGTTACTGTCCAGACAGGACAGTTTGCAATTAAAATGAGGGTGGTGGGGGGGGGGGGGGAGAGTGTGTGTGTGTGAGTGTGTGATATAAAGGGTTAGTTACTTCACTTGTGGATGTTATAACCAGGTGAGTTTGGGGGCTGGTGTTGATGTCGGGCACCTGGCAGGAAAAGATAATGTGTTGATTTCACACTTACACAGACAGAAACACACACTCACACTCACACAGACACACACACTCACACAGACACACACACTCACACAGACACACACACTCACACAGACACACACACACAGACAGACAGACACACACTCACACAGACAGACACACACACTCACACAGACACTCACACTCACTTACACAGACAGACACACACTCACACAGACACACACACACAGACAGACAGACACACACTTACACAGACAGACACACACTTACACAGACACACACACACTTACACAGATAGACACACACACTCACTCACACACTCACAGACACTCACTCACACTTACACAGACAGACACACACTCATACAGACAGACACACTCACTCACTCACACACTCAGACAGACACACACTCAGGGAGTAGGGTGGCGCTATGGCACGTTAGTTATTAACACACACTGATGACTTGGCTGCTGAGCGCAGGACTGATCCTAACACAATCAGCTGTAACACACACACACACACACACACAGCCTGCATCTCTCTCTCTCTCCCCCTTTCTCTATCATCCATCCCTCCCCTCTCTGTATATCTTCTTTATCTCCATCCTTACCTCACTCTCTCTCTCTCCCTGTATCTCTCCCTCCTTCTTCTTTCTCTCCATCCCTCCCTCCTCTCTCTCCCTCCCTCCCTCTCCCTCCCTCCCTCTCTCTGCCTCTCCCATCAGTGACACAGACTGCATTGAGTCCTGCAAAGGTGAGCTGTGGGTGTGTTTGTGTCTGTGTTAAGTTAAGCTGCTGGGTTTACTGTGTTACTGGCTGTGTTAGAGACTTTTAGTTCATTTCAGCTGAGGTTTCTCTGTCTCAGTCTATCTGTCTCTCTTGCCCTCACAGTCGCTGTGTGTACTCTCTTTATATCTCTCTCTATCCCTCTGTTTCTATCTCTCCCCTGTCTCCTCTCCTCTATCTCTCTCTTCTCTCTCTGTCTCTATCTCTCTCTTCTCTCTCTGTCTCTATCTCTCTCTTCTCTCTCTGTCTCTATCTCTCCTCTCTCTGTCTCTATCTCTCCTCTCTGTCTCTATCTCTCCCCTGTCTCCTCTCCTCTATCTCTTCTCTCTCTCTCTCTATCTCTCCTCTCTACCTCTGTGTCTATCTCTGTCTCTCCATCTCTCCCCTCTCTGTCTCTATCTCTCCCCTCTCTGTCTCTCCATCTCTCCTCTCTCTGTCTCTACCTCTCTCTATCTGTCTCTATCTCTCCTCTGTACCTCTGTGTCTATCTCTGTCTCTCCATCTCTCCTCTCTCTGTGTCTCTATCTCTCTGTCTCTCTCTATCCCCCTCTCTGTCTCCATCCCCCTCTCTGTCTCTATCCCTCTCTCTGTCTCTATCCCTCTCTCTGTCCCTATCTGCCCTCTCTCTATCCCTCTCTCTGTCTCTATCGTTCCCCTCTCTGTCCATCTCTCCTCTGACTCTAGCCCTCTCTCTGTCTCTACTCTCTGCCTCTCTCTGTTTCCATCTCTCCTCTATGTCTGTCTCTCCCTGTATCTCTCTGTCTCTCCTCCCTAACTCTACCCCCTCTGTGTCCATCTCTCCCCCCTACCTATGATGTGTGTGTGTGTGTTGCAGATGCTGCTAGTTGTGCTGGTGAGGCTGCTGGTTTGCCTGGAAGTTGATGGCCGGCGACCAGAGACTACAGACAATGGCAATTATCTGGATAACGAGAAATGGTTGAGCACAGTTTCCCAGTATGACAAGGAACTGAGATACTGGAACAAATTCAGAGATGTAGGTACCTGACCACACACACACACACACACACACAGAGAGAGACTTAGACACAGAGAGACAGACACACACAGAGAGACATGTAGACACACAGACATGTAGACACACATAGAGACATGTAGACACACATAGAGACATGTAGACACGCAGACATGTAGACTCACACAGAGGCATGTAGACACACACACAGACAGACAGACACACACACAGACATGTAGACAAACATAGAGACATGTAGACACACATAGAGACATGTAGACACGCAGACATGTAGACTCACACAGAGGCATGTAGACACACACACAGACAGACAGACACACACACAGACACAGAGAGAATGAGAGACACACACAGAGATAGACAGACACACACATATAGAGACAGACACACACACACACACACACACATAGAACCAGACATAGACACACATGCATAGAGAGAGACATATAGACAGAGACAGACACACACAGGCAGAGATACACATAGACAGACAAACACAGAGCGAAATACATGCAAAGACAGACACACACACACACACAGACAGAGACAGACACACACACATAGAGACAGACACACACACACACTTCATGCACAGACAGCCAGAGAGAGAGAGACAGACACACCGACCGACAGAAAGACACAGACAGGCACAGACACACATGCTGACAGAGATACAGACAGACAGACACCATACAGAGAGAGACAGGTAGAGGCACACACACATACACAGGCAGAGAGACACACACACAGGCACTCCCACACACACACACGCACAGGCAGACAGAGACACAGACAGACAGACGGACACAGACCCTCACACACAGAGTCACACAGACACAGGAGCATAGAGACAGACATACCTGAATTCCCTGTTCTGTCCTGTCCTATATTGTACAGTATGTATGTGTCTGTGTGTGTACATGTATAGCCTTGCCTCAAGGCGACACAATAGGAGGCTGATTGTGCGAATATGGTAGAAATAAGGAGAGATGGTTTGAAATCATGGCTAATTTTTAAAGCAAAATGTGAATTTGATTGAATTCCCCTCGTGCTGGCTGACATACAATGTGAAAGGTAGCCTCGCTTCTTTCTCTATGTTGTTTTTTTCAATATATAAATATAGCATTTTTTACGGTTAGGTTGGCTAGCTTTCATACCAGAGGAGCAGCAACTGGGTTCGGAGATGAGATCTCAATAAGATCTTACTTTTTTTAAACTTTTTTTTTCACCCCCCACCCCCATTTTTAATTTTTGAAATAATTAATTGAAAATATAATTTTACAACACACTTGCAGAAAAATGTTAATCGCATTAATTTTGTTGGTAATCAGTTAATGTCACCGAATAACAACAATACAGGGAGGGTAGAGAGGGCTTATTGTATCATATGATTCTGCGGAATTAATAGATTATTTCTTTAGAATATGTCTTGACACCTACTCTGACTGTGTGTCTGTGTGTGTGTATATATATATATATAGATATATATATATACATTGGTTGTATCCTTATGTATATACTTCCTTGTGTAATGAAGCACTTTTACTTAACGCGTACGTAAAGGGGAAAGAAAGTTTTATTCTTAAATAACAATTGGTACAATTGGTATACTTAACTATATACATGAATGACAACAGGGCTGTGATTTTTGTGTGTGTATGACTGGATTGATGTGTTAACTCGTGAGTATCCAGTAATAGTCAGCGTTAACCAGATGTAGCCTGCACCTTGAATTCACTTGAAACTAATCTGTTGATGCCATTGCTGGGGTAAGGAAGGCAAAACCTTATCGTATCTCTCATTGTCATGTCTCTTTGTGGCTTAAGAATGATAATATCCTTGCGTTTGACACAGTCTAAAGACTTCTGAAAGTGCTTCACAGAAGACACTGTAAAGGTGACTGATACGAAATACACAAGCACTACACTCTGCGGTATATCCTGTGAAGCACTTTGTGGCTGAAGGCCCTATACTGTATATCAAACGTAGCGTTGTGTTGGCGCTGGCCTGGCTTTACATCGATTGATTTTATGCAGAAACGCAGACTAAACCATCCACTTAAATGTTTCAGAATATGTCTTTGTCTATTAAACGTCGGGCGGCAGGGAACAAAGTGATTACATGACAGCGTGTTCGCTAAGGTTGCTGATAATGTCACAGACTCAGGCTCCATTTGAGCCCATTGGGGTAATGAAGTCGACATCACTTAAGAAGGTGTTTCCGAATGTTAATGAGTGTTTTTGTTTTAATGATAACAATTATAAGAAGAATCCTTGTGTTCGATAATAGCGCCTCCTCACGTCTTCGAGACGTCTCAAAGCGCTTCACAGAATATACTGTGGAGCTCCTGTAGCTCAGCGGTTAGAGGCACTCGCCTTACAAGCGTGAGACCTGGGTTTGAATCCAGGCAGGCTGATCAGGGCGAGACCGTGGGCAAGTTTCCTTACTCCACACACACACACACACACACACACACACACACACACACACACACACACACACACGCA
Source organism: Hydrolagus colliei (assembly GCA_035084275.1). NCBI lineage: Eukaryota > Metazoa > Chordata > Chondrichthyes > Chimaeriformes > Chimaeridae > Hydrolagus > Hydrolagus colliei. The sequence goes on along the minus strand of CM068752.1, from coordinate 509,208 downwards.
CGCACGCACGCGCGTCTAATAATAATCCGTCCTAAAAAAACACAACAATAAAATTTTCAATCCACGACTGTTTATGGGGGACGCTGCTGTGCGCAATTGGCTGCCACGTTTCGCCCACAAATATATACAGTCAATTCACTTTACAGCATATTCTGTGAAGCGCTTTGAGATGTCAGTAAGATGTGAAAAGCGCCATATCGAATGCCAAGGATTATTACCGTATGTTATATTACTGTAAAGTGAATTGACTGTATATTTGTGGACGAGAAAGAGAGACACACAGAGAGACTGAGAGAAATATATTGAAAGAGTCAGTTGACTTACTGAATCCTCCCACAGGAGTCCTCCCAGCTGAGTCTAGCTGAAGAAGAAATGTGTGTTTGTGTGTTTGTCTGTGCATTAATCTACATTCCTTACTAGATCCTTTAGTCACAAGTTACACTGCAACTCTTGCAGCAAGTGTTGTATAAAGGAACTTCTATTTTGGTTGGTGCTATGTATGTGTAATGGGCAGGTTTTACTGCAGCAGATTGCGAAGCTAGATTTCTTGTGTAGAGCGTCATGATTTGTAATTATTTCACTTGAAAATACCATCCAGTCCTCACACACACTTGGATGCAAAGTATGTGTTTTTTTCCAGCGCCTTGGGACGTCCTCCCGACGTGGAAGGCGCTACACAAAATGTAATTTTGTCGTCGTCCTTGAGCTTTAATTTCTGTTAGCTCGCGATTCCTTGCTGAGGAGGCAGCATTTTCCTGTATCAGTGTATATATAATCTGATGGGGCTGCCATTCCTTTAACATGCACCTGGTTCCTTTGAACCACCTTTTTGTTCGACAATGTGCTAATTCCTGCCTCTGCGGCTCGATCGATCGGGAAAGGAAGTCAGGAAAGTACATTTACCCCCACGATAAAAATCAACCCGAAAAGGCGGAACATTTGGGGGCAAATTATTTTGATTTCGTAATTAGGCCCACAAATTGTTCAGTCAATCCACTTTACGGTACCTCCTGTGAAACGCTTTTGAGGCAACTGAACGACGTGATAAGGCGCCACATCGAATTCAAGGCTTATTATTACGGTAGAATACAAAATCGGATTCTTACTGCGACTTTCATGCCTCGAGGACACGAGTTCCAAGGCGCTGGACAGTCAGGGATTTGCATTATTATCAGAACAAATATTAAAAACCGAAAGAGTCTTCGCTCTCTCTTTGTTGTGCGTAAGCAGGAATTAAACACTACGAGTTCTTTCCTTTGCTTCCCCTGTATGTGTATATTTTTCAACCACCTTTTCATTTAGCCGACGTTCACAGAAACCTTCGGTCCCTCGGGGCGTCTTGTTTCTTTAACAAAATACCTTGATAATTAATTTGCGCAGGAGGCTGGTCCCATTAACCGCAATGTGGAGAGGTGCCAGTTTTCATCAGAACTTTCCACGTGTTGTTGTTGTTGTTGTTTTTTTGGGGGGGAAGGAAATCAATTCACCGAGAGGGGTCAAATTTTCATATCTTCAAACGAAATTTGGAATCTATTGTTCCATCGGTCTTCCAAGTGACGCGTCTGGTCCAAGTTCACAGTGGGAGGGCAGGTGACACAATGGGAGCAGAAAGCAGAGTCCCTCGAATGATTAATCTGTTTCCCTATTATTTAGTTACTCCTTCCTCCGCCCCCCCCACCCCCCCCCCCCCCCCGCCCTCCCCACCCCGGTTGCTTGTGCTTCCATTTTCTTGTGAATGATTTTGTGAGCTCTCTGTGTCTCTCGCCTGGTGTAACGAGGCTGCGCAGTAAATCATACATCGACAAACCAACACAAGCCAAGTTTTAAAATCAGTCCTTCCACTGAATTGGCTCTGAGACGCTGCCCTGCGTGAGGGTGGGGTGGGGGGGGGGTTATATAAATAAATGCTTGTTGTTGTTGACTTACCCGCAGAGGGCTTGATTTTGCCTCAGTACCTGTCCTTTCCATGCACTTCTCTCCCCCATTAACTTACCCCTGTCCTGACTGGGGAATAAATGCCCTTTTTTTAAAAAAAAAACACAACAGTTTGACTTTACATGTTCTGGCACCTCCCTACTTCCCCACCCACCCCCCACCCGCCCACCGCTTGCCCCTCGTGCCCTCCGCTCCACCATCGGTGGCCGTGCCTTCAGCCACTACATCCCAGGTCTCTGCCCCTGTCCCCATTCTCTCATTTACCATTCTCTCCCTCTGTCCCCATTCTCTCCCTCTGTCCCCATTCCCTCCCTCACACCCAGCGCTTCCTCTCTCCCCCTGGCTCAGCGTTAGACTGTGGGTCTCTGCCCCCTTGTGGAGGGTGCTATATAAATGCAAGTTGTTGTTGTTAATGTTTTGTCCCAAATCGGGTTCTGGGTTGTCTAGTGATATTGGATATTGATTTCCTAGAGCTGATCAGCTCAACTGAGAGAGAGAGAGAGACAGACAGACAGACAGACAGACAGACAGACAGACAGACAGACAGACAGACAGACAGACAGTGATTGATTGTAAAAGGTGTTTTGAGAATCTTAAGATGACATTTTGTAACGTGCTTCCAACAAACAAACAGCTTCACTTTTTCCGGGAATAGAGAAAACGCAATTCACACGGGGGGTGGGGGTGGATTGTGAATGTGAATGCCGTCAACAAAAGATCTCGTCCTCAATAATACAGTTTTGATGTCATGAAATTAAAGTGGATTACCGGCACAATGAGAGGCAGCTGCCTCTCACCTCCAAAAGGCCTGGCTTTATTCCCTCTGGAGATTCCAGCTGTTACATCAATTTAAGAGTTGTTAGTTTGCTATATTGTGAGCTTGTTTGCACCTCGCTAACTATATATGATTGCCTTCGTTATCTCTTCATTCGTTTTGCAACCTCATCATAATATCAGGCACCCTGTTATACTGTTACAGTTCGTGCAACTTGATGGAAAACCTGATGTGTGTGTGTGTGTGTGTGCCTGAAGTGGAAAGGCCTAAACGAAGCTTATTTAATAAGGATCTGACAGTACTTAATAGTCAGTTGGTTGTGAGGGGGAAGGGAGTGTGCGCACATTTGCTGCGTATCTCTGTGTGTGCAATAGACACAGGCCATTTCAAATCTGTGGAGAGCAAGAAAGTAATAATAACAATAATAATGATAATATCCTTGTACAGTATTTGATACAGCGTTTTTCACATTCTTTTTGACCCATGTCTTAAAGCGCTTCACAGAATATACCGTAAAGTGAATTGACTATATTTGTGGGCGGGCGAAATGGCAGCCAATTGTGCAAAGCAGCGTTCCCCCCCACCTCCCCCCACCCCGCCCCCCCCCAACCAACAGTATAGGGTTGTGAAAGGATTCATAATTTCAGGACAGACACACCAGGAAGTTTTTTTTTAACCTCCCTCTCATACTCTTGTTGAAACACTTCAAAACATTTCAAATAGAGCGAGAACCGGAGGTGGGCTTGTCACCGAGTTGACAAAGCGTTGGCAAATATATGTGGTCAACTTGTCGAGGTTCCAACGTTAGCTGTATTTTATAATTGCTTATTCTGGAGTGATGGAGATCTATTTGGACAAGCAATGGTATCACATGATGGCTGTTGTACAGCCCTCTCACAGACATAGAGATCTACCTTGGCCCTAATTTGTATTCCCGGCTCCTTTACTGTAATTCATTTGGACTCGGGCTGGCTGTCACAATTGAAATATATCGTTATTCCAATAGGTTTCATCCCTCATCCGCTCCTTCATCAGATCTTCCTTCTGTCTCTCTCTCTCTGCCCGCTCGCTAGACTCCACACTCCCCTACGCAAGCCTCAGCCCATCCAGAACTCTGCACACGTCTAATAATAATCCCTCCAAAACAAACACTAATAATAAAGAAATTGGTCATTTCAATCCACGACTGTTTGTGGGGGACGCTGCTGTGCGCAATGGGCTGCTGTATTTGGCTCACAAAATACAGTCAATTCACTTTACGTTTTATTCCGTGAAGCGCTTTGAGACGTCTAGAAGACGTGAAAAGCTCTATATCAAATGTAAGGATTATTATTATTATTCTGTGCAGTAGATAAATATGTATTAGGGTCAGGGTATAATAATAATAATAACAATAGTAATCTTTGCATTTGGTAGATTGCCTTGTCACATCTTCGAGATGCCCCAAAGCACTTCACAGAATATACTGTAAAGTGTAGTGACCGGGGCGTTTTGTGGGCGAAAACAAACACGGTATCGAGGAGGATACTTCCCCACTGACCTCGCCTTTTCCCCAGCCTCACGCCCCCCATTCTAAAAAGTCCGACCTTTATTTACGGAACGGGTGGGGTGGTCCTCGATGGACAAGGAGCTGGAAAGCTTCCCAGACAGCGCTGTCAATGGCCAACCCTTGTGTGGTTTGAGCTGGTCAGACGCCAGCAGTTACCCCAACACACACTCAAGCCTCACCCACCTATTCCCCCAAGCCTTCCTTACCAACAATACTTCCTTACCAACAATCTATCTCTGGGATTTCCATGTGTAGGTGGGGTGCGCGGAATTCTCCACTTGGTTTGATGCAAGTGTTAAGAGATCGGGCCGACCAAACAAATTAATATGTGTTCTCTCTCAGTAAATTCAATGTTGTTTTACTGTGTCACTATAATGGAGTGTAAACTGCCGTGAATCCCACCCACTCCCATCGCTGTGAGGATGTCTGTGATACCCTGCCTCTAGTAGTAGATACGCGGTGGTTCTGACCAAATGGATGAAGGTAAATGGTGATTCTAATTAGACGACGAGAGAGTCTGACATCTACAGTGTGTCTTTTCCCGATTGACGATTAGAGGGTTTAACAGCAGGGCAAGTACCTCGTTGACTTTCAGCCGTTTCCTCCGTTTGAAGTTAAAGAGTCTGCAAATTGCAAATCTAATTTCCATAAGAATTTCAAAGAAATATCACAGTAGGTTTCCGCTTCAATCGAGACTTTTTCTACCACCCCGCAACCTCCTTATTCCACGCGCACCACCCCCACAATAAGTAGCAATAACCATTATGGTATTGCAACGGCATTATAGTACATTTTCGCAAAGCAATGGTAGATATCTGTGATCTAATCAGATTTCAGGGTGTTCAAATAACCTGTTAATGTGCACACAAACATTACTTGATACTGTGTAAATATGATCTGGCAATATCTCAAGGCATTTACAATTGACAACTATTTCTGGATATACGTAGGAACTAACCTAATATAATATCATTGTTCTAAATGGTTTGTTAATAGAGAGAGAACTGTGGATACAACAGTCATGCTTGACACTATATAAAAAAACCCATAGCGCGTGAGGTTATTTTTGGATCCCAATCTGATGTGACTGTGACATTGTGTGAAAGACTGTTCCATTAAGTTGACCTCTTGAATGCCAAAGTGATTCGATGCAATTTTCCTCCAGAAAGTCTAGCAATGCTCGCATTCATCTGGAGTTCAGAAGTACAAGTGGTTTAAATAAGATATATTGCCCTGCTAACAGAAAGGCTCCAGTCTCTGTTCTGACATTGACTGTAAACCACTCAAGATGATATGTCCTCAGTGACATAAACGCTTGCTGCTTTACATTTCCTTTTTGAAACTGTTAATACATTTACAGAGAAGCCTGATTGGGGGCGTCCTCCCGACGCGAAAGGCGCTCCATAAATGTAATTTTGATGTCCTCGTTGATTCTAACCTGTTCCCTCAGAATTTGGGGGTCACTTTATGAGGCAAAGGTGAGTGGTCAGCTGCCGTGTGGCCTGAGTGTGCGGACTCCCATGACATTCGCCCACAAAATATACAGTCAATTCACCTTTACAGTAGATTCTGTGAAGCGCTTTGGGACGTCTCGAAGACATTATCACATGCAAGGATTATTATTCATATTATTATTGATCAAGGCGAAATCTTGGGCAAGTTTCCTTACTCCACACAGACACACACACACAGACACACACACACACACAGACACAAACACACAGACACACACACACACGCCTAATAATAATCTGTCCCCCTAATAAAAACCCACACAATACCGTGAGAAAAATTGGTCATTTTCAAGCCACGACTGTTCGTGGGGACGCTGCTGTGCGCAATTGGCTGCCACATTTCACCTACAAATATACAGCCTATTCACATTACAGTATATTCTGTGAAGCGCTTTGAGACGTCGATAAGATGTGAAAAGCGCTACATCAAATGTAAGGATTGTTATTACTCTTATTTTACATTGGCGTTGGATGGAGACTAATATTTTAATAGTGGGTGGGTCCCACAGATTTCTGAGTAGTTACATTTCCGTAGTTTGCCAAGGAAGTGTGTGCATGGTGTTTCAAGGAGAATTCCAGCCAGACATGAATTACAAGGACTGGAATTAAATGCAACACTTCGGATGACATCATAAACTGCCTACGAATGTGAATCTCGAGTGAGCTGCAAATGGGATACGAATCCTAACATCTCATTTCTGCCTCGATTGAACCAGCTCATCTGTCATTCTAATATCATCGAGTCTTAACCCTCGAGCATTGCCAACGTGTAACTTGAGTTCACAGCCAGAGTTGGCTCTCGCTCCCGATCATGCAGTCCTGCGGTTCAGTGGTTAGAGCTCTCGCCTGGTAAGCAAGAGGGGCCGGGTTCGAATCCCAGACGGGACAGGGGACAAAACATTGGGCAAGGTTCCTTACTCCACAGTCACACACACGCCTCTGTTTACCTAGCGGTAAGTTGGTCGATTAGAGGATCACTTTTCCTGGGGGTAATAAACCCTTCAAACAAAATAAACAGCAATAATAATTTGCTCACTCCACCCACGACTGTCTGTGGGACAGGCACTGGCTGTACGCAATTGGCTGCCGGCCGCACTTCACCCACAAAATACAGTCACTTCACTTTGCAGGCGATCCTCGACGGTGTGAGTTGAGGTTGATGGGCATTTCATGCTTTCCACTGTTTACAACTGCTCTCGGAGTTTGCGTTCTGGTGGCCTGTGCAGTGACTAGAAAACGATGGAACATGTAGCTCATCGATTACTCTAAAAGGACTAGCCGTTTTCACTTCCATTCAAAGTGCCTTTGATAGCGAGAACTGGCTCCAGGTTTTTTTGTGTGTGTGCGCGTGCGAAGGGGTTGCAAACTGAACCCTGTTGGCTTTGTTGGGAGTTATACTAGAGGTGACATTCAAAATTACAGTTTATTTCCACTTGTCTCCCAAGCCAGTGGTGGGCGCCAAGATCTCAAGAACTCTGGCCTCGACAAGAGGGTTAAAAAAGCACAAGGGAAACACGCAACAAACGGAGCCCACGTAAATGATCTTTATCGATACCAGATATTGCTGTACGCACCAGAGTTTGTCAACACTGTAGACACAAAGGGAATTCCTCACAAAGTGAATTGTTCGTCAACGGAATAACCTTTTCTGCCAGTGACCGGCGTATATTACAGCATTAACAAAACACAAAATACTACAGAGGCTGGGAATCTGAAACAAAAACAAAAGTTGCCGGGGAAACTCAGCAGGTCAGGCAGCATCCATGGAGAAAGGAAACAGAGTCAACATTTTGGGTCTACAAGCCTTCGTTGAGTTCTGACGAAGGGCTGCAGATCCGAAACGTCGACTCTTTTTGCTTTCTCCATGGATGCTGCCTGACCTGCTGAGTTTCCCCGGCAACTTTTGTTTTTGTTTTATATTGTAGCATTGTTCAGGACAGTGTTGAGAGTTTTTTTTTCAGAATGTTTCTGGGTTTATTGGCAAAGAGGTTGCATCGTCAGATTGGAGCCATTTAAACCACTCCACTTGCCTATGTTTTATCGAGCCTCGCTAAATACTGTACTGTATAGTTACACAGGATGTTTTTTCTTTGTTTTTGTTTACCTTGTACAATACATGTACAACTTTCGTTCCTCTAAATAATTCCCCTTTGTGGGCTTTTATCGACGGTACGGTTAGTGAGCTGATGAATGCATTGGTTTCCGTGGCAAAATTGACAGCGGTCTGCTTTGCAAAAAGCCTCTCTGTGTCAATACAATTGGCGTACAATTGTGTTGTCGTGCATTTTGAAAAGTATCGCCTCTCACCGTTCTTTTACAAGGGTTTGTGAGAGGGGCTGACTTCTAACTCTGACTCTAACCTGATACGAGTGCAAAGGGATTTCTGATCATTTCTGTCAGCCCTAAAAGTATTCAACCCACTCCTGTTAATTGGCTCTGGAGCTTTTATCTGTTTGGGGTGGGGGGGGGATATTTATTGGCCAGGACCCTGGAAGAGAAATGGAAACTCCCTTCTGTTTTTCGAGTAGCGCATTAATAATAATAATCCCTCCAAAAAAACACAATAATAAAATTGCTCATTTCAATCCACGACTGTTTGTGTGGGGGACGCCGCTGTGCGCAATCGGCTGCCGTGTTTCACCCACATATATACAGTCAATTCACTTTACAGTATACTCTGTGAAGCGCTTTGAGTTGTCTAGAAGACGTGAAAAGCGCTATATGAAATGCAAAGGTTATTATTATTATTGCTTCTAAAGTCTTGGCCATGTGTCTGGAGGCTAGTCAGTGATTTAATCAATGGCAAGGGTTTTACGTGGACAGAATTCGATCAAGGTTAAAAAAAAAACCTTGTAAAGTGATAAAATCTACTTCCCAAATTGTCTCGTCGCTGAGCCTTGCTGTGAGAGTCCGTATTGACGGAAGGAAAAGCGCAACATACTGTGGATGTTGGAAATCCGAAAGGATAGCTAAACAAAAGACTTGTTATTCCTGCATGAGGCTGTAAGGTAATTTTGTGTATCTATCAAATGCGTTTCATTGGGGTTTCAGTGCACAATCGGAATACGTCGCTCTGCTTGGTCTGAACGGGGTAAGGTGGTGGAATTCTAACGCTGAAATCTATCGCCAGGTTGCTGTTGCAGAAAATGTAATTACTACAGCAGATTGGAATTTAGGCCACAGAAATAATTGAAATCAGGGCTTCTTCCCGAGCAGCGCAGCCCACTGTGAACAATCACGTCAATTGTTTGAGATTGAAAGAAAAAATCCTCGACTGTTAACCTTTAAACACAAGGCGTCAGCCTGGCTCAAATTGATTGCCTTGTTTCAATCAGAGAGGTTGTGGATTCAAGCCCTTTACGTCAGGGACGTACTCCCAGGGATTTGAGCTCACAATCTAACACTGACCCAGGCTGTTTAAGGACAGCCTCCCTATCGGTGGGGAGGTGCCGCGTTTTGACTCGAGATAGACCCATCTGCCTCTTTAGGTGGACGCTCCAATTCCCTTGGCGCTCTGCTCAAAGAAGAGAGGAGAATTGCCCGGATTCGTAAAAATGGTTGAGTCTCAACGACGTTTTACACTTATACAGTAGCGTCTTTGGAGGAGAACATCTAACATCAAGGGCTCGTGTTGGTGGGGGGTGGGGGGGTGTGGGGGATGAGCGAATCCAGTCATTGCTGTTTACGATGGACTTGAAAGGAGCCTTCTTCATCCAAACCAATCTTCTCAACAACCAAACAACTTCTCAAACCCAGCCTGTCGACACCTTGAAGACGTGATGAAGCGCTATATCGAATGCAAGGATTATCAATTCCTAGGACCACAAGAGCAGTTTACTGTTGTGAATGTAAGGTATGCAACCAAATCTTTGGTCAGAAGCTAACGAGAGTTTAATGTCTCCCAAGTAGAATCTGACAAGCTCTATCTGTACCATTGCAGAATGTGAGTGAAAGGATTGTGGTTCTGTGCAGGTTATTTTAAACAGTCGATTTAAAGTGGAGAGTGGGAGAGGGGAGAAGGGGTGAGTGGGGGGGTGGGGTGTGTCTCTAAACTCTTATTCAAACTGTTTTAAATTTGGGTTACCCCCCAAAACTGAAACTGGGGACGTGGAGCGGACGAGATAAAAAAGAGACTGATCTATATTCATTACCGCTACCAGTGTAGGCTGTTTTTGTTCTCTCTCATTTTTCACGATAATGAGAGATTGATACGAGCAGGACGAGATGTCTACAGCTCATTGCATTCGTAATGTTATCTTTATTCTGTGTCGCAACGACCTTGGCGCTTGATTTCACAAGTCCTGGTCCCTCTCAAGGTGAGAAGTAGAGACTTTAAGCCACTCCACTATTCCGTCCTCTTATTACAATCCAATTAAATGTTTTCCCAAGTGATTGTAATCTAACATTAATGATGTTCTGTCCTGTCCTTCAAATGCTCCCGGTGAAATTTTCACACCCAGCGGCTCCCATCGCATATCGCCGGTGGGGGAGGGGAGGGGTAGGGGTGGAGGGCAACCCACACCATTTAGAAATGGTGTCTACTGACAATGAGTTCTCTCGTTGGTTGGTTGGTTGGTTGGTTGGTTGGTTCAAAAAGCAAAATGCCTGTCAGACGTTGCAGTCCACTCCGCAAACCCACGCTATTTACATTTACAGACGCTTGGCTGGCAACCGCTGATTTTACGAGTAGCAAAACGGATCGAACTGCGGGGAGGGAGGGGGGAGCCTAAAATCTTATCGTGAATTCCAGCTTTAGAACCATCCAGCTTCTCCAATCGGCTTGGTGGGGATGGTGTAAAGATTTCTGTGGACCTCTGTTTGCTGGTTTAGCGTTGAAAGCATGTGAGTGGACAGGGCGGACTGGTGGAAATCCTTGCATTTTTGATTTAGCGGCTGTTCACGTCTTCTAGACTATGTCTCAAAGCGCTTCAGAGAATGTATACCGCAGAGTGAATGGAATGTGTATTTGTGGGCGAAACGCGGCAGCCATTTGCGCACGGCAGCGTTCCTACACAAACAGTCGTGGATTGAAAATGACCAATTTATTATAGGTTTTCTTTTGATGGGATTATTATTAGGTGTGTGTGTGTGTGTTGTGTGTGTGGCTGGCGTAAGGAAACTTGCCCAAGGTTTTGCCCTCACTTGCCTGGATTCACAACACAGGTCTCACGCTTGTAAGGCGACCGCTGAGCTATGTAAGATTAAACGGCTGGCAGCTCGAGCGAGTGCCGGGATGGTGGATGGACCTTTGGTTGTTTGTGTCCGTTAAAGTCTTCTGGACTTAAGAGTGGGGAAAGCAATTCAACATTCGAATATTCTACGATCGGGGGTGATCTTGTCTGAGAGAGAAACCGCGTGCCTTTTGTGCTGTGGATGAGTTGGTGGTGATGGGAAAGCCTGGCCCCCTGCAGATCTCGAGTGGCCTTTATATTGTACTGTATTCTGGAAGCCGTTTTAGTGTCGGCAAGTTAAAATGTCACTTGATTTACTGTGTTTTCCCTCGTGCAAAAAACGTTTACTCTGGTGGGCAGTAAAAATTAATTTGCGTTTTCATCAAATAAACATAAGCCCGCACAACGCTTTGACTTGTGTGCTTTCCAGGGGAAGCAAAATCTAATTTCTCCAATAAACCTGGCCCACTGTGTGGTGGGTGAGGTAGTGGCTGGATGTGTTATTATTATTTTCGTCATTAATAATAATCCCTGCAGCTGATTTTAGGGCCTTATCGTGTCACTGAGACATCTCAAAGCGCTTCAGAGAATATGCTGCGAAATGAACTGACTATAATTTGTGGATGAAACGCGGTGGACAGTAGCTTGCATCAGTGTTCCCCCCCCATAAACAGTCGTGGATTGAGTGACTATAAAAAAAAATTCTCAAAGGATTGTTGTCCACCAATCCACTAACAACTGGGTCCTTACCTACGTCAAGGTAAACAGAGCATGTGTGTGCGTGGGGAGTAAGGAAACTTGCCTAAGCGAGGACAGATCTCAAACCAATGCGCTACAAGGACTCCACGAGTGAGAGTTGGGTAGTCTCACTATTTCACCCGTGGTGTATCTGTCAAAGACCTGAAAGTGTAGCTGAAAACCATGAATATTTTAGGTTTGAGCAGCCGAGAGCTGGGGATACAGGTTTGATTAATGAGAGAGCCAGAGCAAGCCCCCTCCCACTGAGCTCTCTCTTTGGGAAACATCTTCTGAAAACTCATTTCACAATATACCTCTGGGTGTGAAACTGGGCTTTAAAGATAAGCCTGGTTAGAGGTTCGATCCTGGGCTAAATTAAGTGGGGGGTTTTTTTAACCAATAGATTAACAACATTTAGCTTCTGGTGGGGGTGTGAGGGGGGGTGGGGGACGGTGGGGAAAACACAGAGGAAATTGGGTTTGGGTTCCTAATTGCTACTTAGCAATGTGCGCTGATTACTGGATGTGAAGGGAACATTGTTGGAAGAGAGGAGTGGTTCGGCGATGACACTGTCACACAATGGGGGCTCTGGATCTCATCCTTCTCATCCAGGCTGCCCTCTCTCATTACTGCGTACGGAGCAATCAGCTGCAAAGCATGGCCAGACAGCGACATCAATGGCAGGTTACGTGGGTTTATCTAGTTAGACTCCAGCATTTACCCCCAACTCACACACACACACACACACCCACACACAGTGGGCTTCCCCCTCTCCCCCACCCACCCCCTTTGCCCCAACACACCTCCCCCAAAGCCTTGACTCTTGCCAACCTCCGCCTTGTACTCTCTAGAATTGGGTCATCGGGACATGTCCCACCAGAGAGAGAGAGAGATCGAACGAGCGAGCGCATCCCATTCCGACAATCTATCTCCGGGATTCCCATGTGTGTAGGCGGAAGGAATAGAATTCCCGGGGTGGGGGGTGTTGGAGACTCTTAAGCAATAGGGATGGTGTCAGACTCCCGACTGAACTGACCTAATAATAAAACTTTTGCGTGTGTGTGTGTGTGGGGTGGGTGGGGGGAGAGAGCACCACACTTGAATAATAAGTCACAGTATAATAATCCTTGCATTTGATAAAGCGTTTTTCGCGTCTTCTCGACATCTCAAAGCGCTTCACAGAATATACTGTAAAGTGAATTGGCTGTATGTATATTTTGTGGGCGAAATCAGTATCAGTCACATTTACGCCCCAACCCCACCACCGATCTGTGGACATCACAAGCTGTTTTGTGGAGAGGGCTGGGGGGGGGGGGGGAGGGGTGGATGGGGGGAGAGAGAGTGTATCTCTCTCACATCTGTGCAAAGTACCCCAGTGATCAGCGGCGAGTTGCTGTGTCTCACAATTTGTTCATCCAGGAACAGCGCGACGAGGGAGAGAGAGCCCCCGGGGCTGTGATTTCTCTCTTGTTATTTTCACTCTTGTTGAGAAACCATCCTAATATACTGTACTGGGGGCAAGTGCCCCCTTCAGAGTCTCTGGCGAGATAACAAATCCAGCAGTTAATCCTTGTCCTGTGAAGAAGTTTAACTCTCGCTATCCAGATAGCTCGATAGGTTTGGATGCCAGCTGTAAAGTACACATTCCCCCTGTCAAATTGCCAACAATTATCCTCTCGAAGCTCCCTTACTCACCACTCTCGCTGCCCAAACTAGCTTTATAAATAACACTCACGAGCTGGTTTCCGTGCAGAGTGGATGGGCTGCGGATCGACTTTGCGCCTGCTTTTTGCATCGCATTTATTGGTGGTGTTTGTCAAGGCAGATAGTTTTATTACGATGTAAAATTCGGTTCCGCTTGCTCACTGGGGAACATCGGAGCTCAAAAGCGCACCTTTAGGATTTGATTAATTCTCAGAATATCTCTCGTCTGTGTATAATAGTAATCATAATAATCGTTCCATCTGATACAGCGCCTTATCACGTCTTCTAGACTTTGTCTCCAAGCACTTCACAGAATATACTGTAAAGTTAATCAGCTGTATATTTATATATATATATATATATATTTGTGGGAGAGACGCGGCAGCTAATTGCGCACAACAGCGTCCCCCACACACAGTCGTGGGTTTAAAATGACCAATTTATTATGTTTTTGGAGGGATTATTAATAGGTCTGTGTGTGTGTGTCTGTGTGTGTCTGTGTGTGTCTGTGTGTGTGTGTGTGTGTGTGTGTCTGTGTGTGTCTGTGTGTGTGTGTGTGTGTGTGTGTGTGGAGTAAGGAAACTTGCCCAAGGTTTCACACTGACCTGCCTGGAATTGAACCCAGGTCCTCTTGCTTGTAAGGCGAATGCTCTAACCACCACTGAGTTACAGGGCTCCTAATATTATATATATATATATATTTTTATTATATTAATATATGTATTATATTATAGATACAGTATTGTGATGGAGTGCTTGACTGAAATCCGCACTGCTTTCAATTTTCACATTTTGTGATGATGGATGGATTTAAAAAGAAACCACGATAGTTTGTTCATCCCCTTCTAAGGTACAGTGTATGTCTCTGCCGCGCTATTTTGTTTTTTATTAAGTGTTTATATTCTTACTGCATCTTGGGGAGAGAGAGAGATATAACTCGCGGCTGTTTGTCTTGCTTGTTTGTCTGGGTTGGCATCTCCGCTTTTGAACCCAAAAAGGTTTCTGAAACCCGCTGAGGTTTGTTTTTTTCCTTCGCTGCCAAAACTTCCTAAATCACTCCCGAGGCTTCAAGTGGCAGTCACCCAGTCACAGAGCGCCCCGCAAAATTATTATGTGATAGATTTTCTGACTTTTCCATTCCGCCTCCCCGCGTGTTCCGGTTCCCCCTTTTGAAGTCAGGTTTACGACGCTGCGTTTCAGAGAGGATCTCCCGTACGTCACATTGCAATCCAGGGTTTGAATGCTGTCGTCTTCTCCTGGCGCTTGTCATGTCCGTGTAAGTTCCCGTAGACATTATACTACAAATGATCCTTGCATTTGCTATAGCGCCTGATCACATCACCAGAACATAGGAATAGGAGGAGGCCATTCGGCCCTTCCAGCCTGTTCCGCCATTTAATTAGGTCCTGGCTGATCTATACCTCTACAAATCCTTTCAATTCCAATTTCCCGCTTTCTCCCCGTATCCCCTAATGTCCCCGTATCTCTGACCCACCAAACATCTGTCAACCTCACTCGTGGAGCTTGTGGACGGAGCCAGCAAAGACATCTGAAAGCGCTTCACAGAATACACTCTGAAGCGAATTGACCGTATGTTTTGGTGGGCGATTATTCGTATTATTCTTAACAATAATATTATTCTTATTTGACGTTGGTGTTCTGGGATTACTTTCACCGTTGCGTTAGGTATTGTATGTGGTTTGCTCTTTCGCTGCCGAGTTCTAGCTTACCTAGATGTAGCCTCATATAGCTCATCTCTCCACCACGAGGGATTAGCTTATCTCTGTTCAGCCGATGGGGCCTGGATGTCCTTATTATGTCACGGTGATCAGAGCTTGACGCCGTAGTCAACATACTTGCTCGGAGCACTCGCAAGCTTCAGGATGATTTCCAGGGATGTAAACTGATTTGGCAACATTGCCTAGTCTCCTGTTTGTTTCACTTTATTATTGCCTGGATATCATCAGCATATTAATAAAAATAATAAGCCTTGCATTTAATATCGCGCTTTGTAGCTGTATCAAATGGCCGTGTCTTCTAGGCCGAGTCTCAAAGTCGCTTCGCAGAATATAATGTGAAGTGAATTGACTGTATATATTTGTGAGTGAACCGCGGCAGCCAATTGCGCACAGCAGCGTCGTCGTCCCCCCACAAACAGTCGTGGATTAAAAATGACCAATTTTGTTACAGTATTGTATTACAGTATTTTTTGGGTGGATGGATTATTATTAGGTGTGTGTGTGTGTGTGTGTGTGTGTGTGGAGTAAGGAAACTTGCCCAAGGTTTCGCCCTGAATTGCCTGGATTCGAACACACACTTGTAAGGCGAGCGCTCTAACCACAGAGCTACAGGAGCTCCCAACTATTTTTGGGGCTGTTTACAAACCGTTTGGCTTCTTTACTTCTTCCTCTGACACCAAGATAAAAATAAAATGGCAGCCCGGCTCTATGATGAAATGATTGCATGTCTTCTGGCCTCTGGTGTGTGATGCATAAACATTCCGTCCTTACCACTCCGTTACTGCCATGTGCTATGTCTCACCCATTACTTTGAGATTACTTTACACTACTCCAGCCTTGAAGTGAATACAGTAATTTCGCTGCAACTTCAACTCCAGAGGCCTGAAATTCCTCGCAGCCTCCACATTGAAATTGGAGATCTCGCCGCGTAACCCTTTAGAAAGTAACCCGGTAAAAGCAGCTTTCAAACGAAGACCGCGTTTACTTTCCAAGATGAAGTGCGACGTTAAATGTCAAGGCCATGGCCTTGATTGAGGCTGAGGTGTTAGGGACGTGATGTGTATTTTTGTCTGCCTGCTCCTGATTCCACTGTCTCTCCCAGCTTGTCAACTGCCAAACCCAGCCTCCCGTGCGATAAGTCTGCAAAGTACGGGTCAACAAAAATACCTCTCGGGCACAGCCACACCCCGTGTTCTGACCCTGTGCGCTAGCTGAGCAGGGAACCCCGTGCCTCCTACTCGTCCACGGTTACGATCCGTGTCCAAACCCCTTAGCCTCGATCTCCGGTTCCATCAGTTTGTGAATCTGTCTCTCTTGTCTCGTCCGACTCTGTCCTTGGGAGGTTGTGCGGTTTCTTTCTAGACCGTGTCACAGAATACACCGTAAAGTTAATTGACTGTAAATATTGGTGGGCGAAACACGGCAGCCAATGGCGCACAGCAGCGTCCCAGCGTCAATAGTTGAGATACTCCACACTCTCAGGGATGGGAGCTGGGATTGTAGTTTCCATTAGAAGTTCTTCCTTCCTGTCGTGTTAGGTGGAGATCCCACATCCAATATCTATTTGTCAGTAACCAGCAGTTGTAAAAGGCATAAAACAGCGTAACTGAGAATTACCAATAACTGTCCTGATTTTTTTTATCTTTGAATTAGGATTTTGCGATGTCTCGATAGAATACAGGAGTCCTGTAGCTCGGTGGTTAGAGCACTCGCTTCACAAGCGAGAGACCTGGGTTCGATTTCCTGGCAGAGCAAGGCAGGGCGAAAATACCTTGGACAAGTTTGCTTAATCCACACACGCCTAATAATAATCCGTCAAAAAAAACACACAACAATAAAATTGGTCATTTTAATCCTCGGCTGTTTTGTGTGGGGGACACGCTGCTGTGCGCAATTGGCTGCCGCGTTTCGCCCACAAATATACAGTCAAATGGCTTTACAGTATATTCTGTGAAGCGCTTTGAGACGTCGATAAGATGTGAAAAGCCGTTGTATCAAATGCCAGGATTATTATCACGATTATTATTTCTGAAATTGACACTCATAGTGTAGCTATGGATCGTTGGTGATTTTAATCGCATTGAACCTTCTTTTGTGGCTTTGTGGTTACGAGCAAGTCGTTGAGTCAATGAGCCAGCATTGCTCTGTTTCAGGGAACGCGCGTGTGTCACGAGTCCAGGGAAATCTGCAGCTAATATACTGTCTCTCCTCACAGACATGTCCCAAAAGAGCAACACTAAAACTAGCTTGTGGAATCATTTTCCAGCTCTGATTCATTCCATCCTACGGCTACATTCTGTGCTGGCTCACTCACTCGAAGTGTGTCTGGTTGGGGAAAAACAAAATCTACTTGTTTTGATGGCTAAAGGTGTACAGAATAATAGGTGTATGTGTGTGTGTGTGGGTGTTGTGGGTGTGCGTACATGCGTGCGTCAGAGTGACGACAACAATTCACACTCGTGTAGCCTTTTCAACAGAAAGTTTGCTTCACAAAAGATTGCGGCTTTCCTGTTACCCCGTTCCTTCTCAATTAAATACATTTTTTAAATGACTTTAAAACGTGTTGTTCACACCCCGCCACCCCCCTCCCCCCTCTCCCCGCCGCCCGCCCACCCCTTCACCTCATGAATGTGAAGCCTGTTTAGAACCGAATGGAATTTTTTCCTCGCCTTCCCGAGACATTAAATCAATGTATAAATAAAACGTGCGTGATTAGAAACCGGAATCAAAGTGTCAGAGGACAGGAGATATACTGCACATGAGAGGATGATAAGAGAATTGGCTCAGAGGCTTCTGAAAATGAGTAGCTCATTGCTTTGCAGAATGATATAGCACACAAGTTAGACATATACGAGACACCGCATAATGGTGTGTCTGCCTGAGAACCTTGGGACGTCCTACCAACGTGCAAGGCACTATATAAAACATATATGTATAATTATATATTTCAAATAAACTATAATTTTGACATTTGACAGTAAATCAGTCATACAATGGTAATAGAGTACTATGTTCAAATATGACTCCACTCGTCTATGAGAGGTTTTGATAGTATAAATAGGAAGAAGCTATTGCCACTGGAAGTGCCTAATAATCACTCCACCCCAAAAATACAATACATCTTCTAGACGTCTCAAAGCGCTTCACAGAATACACTGTAAAGTGAATTGACTGTATATTTGTGGGCGAAACACGGCAGCCAATTGCGCACAGCAGCGTCCCCCACAAACAGCCGTGGATTGAAATGAAAAAAATTTTTTTGAGGGATTATTATTAGGCGCGTGAAGAAGGGAAACATGCCCAGGGTTTCATCCTGACCTGACCTGCCTGGATTCGAACACAGGTCTCACTCTTGAAAGGCGAGTGCTCTAACCACTGAGCTACAGTGACTCAGCTACAGTGACTCCCAATAAAATATGTGCTATTTTATCACTGGTGTGGGATTAATATCAAGGATGACATTTTTAAAAATGCAGCGCGATATAGATAGGTTAGGTGAGTGAGTGGGCAGGTAGGTGGCAGATGAAGTATAATGTAGGGAAGTGCGAAGTCATCCACCTAGGTCGCAAAATCAGCAGAGCGGGTTATATTTTAGAGGGGGAGAGATTGGAAAGTGTTAGCGTGCGGAGGGACTTGGGTATCCTCGTACACCAAACACAGAAAGTTAGTGTGCAGGTGCAGCAGGCAATTAGGAAGGCTAATGGTATGTTAGCTTTCATTATGAAAGGGTTAGAGTATAAGAGTAGGGAAGTCTTGCTGCAGCTGTATAGGGCCCTGGTGAGACCGCACCTGGAATATTGTTTGCAGTTTGGGTCTCTTTATATAGGAAAGGATGTACTTGCCTTGGAGGGAGTGCAGTGTAGGTTTATTAGGTTAGTACCTGGAATGAAGGGGAATGAGTTATGACGATAGGTTGATTAATTTGAGCCTATATTTTCTGGAATATAGAAGAATTAGAGGGGATTTTATAGAAACCTATAAGATTATTAAGGGGCAAGACAGAGTAGATAGTGGAGGATTGTTTCCCCTGGTTGGAGAAACTAAAACCAGGGGTCACAGTCTTAAAGTTAGGGGTCAGCCCTTTCGCACTGAGTTGAGAAAAAACTTCTTCACTCAGAGGGTGGTGAATGTATGGAATTCTTTACCCCAAAGGGCTGTTGATGCTCAGTCCTTGAACATATTCAAGACTGAGTTAGATAGATTTCTCATTTATAAAGGGATTAAGGGATATGGGGATAAGGCAGGTAGCTGGAGTTAGAGTAGAATATCAGCCAAGGTTGAATGGAGGGGCAGGCTGGAGGGGTTGAATGGCCGACTCCTGCTCTTATGGGGGGGAAGAGAGTATAGTGGGACTGATTGCGAGTAGCTCTTCCAAACAGCCGAATGGCCTCCCTCTGTGCCGTAAGATACTGCGATTCCAATTTAAACCTGTCCACAAAGAACAACAACAACAACAACTTTGATTTATGTAGAATCCACGTTAGCCCCCGTGAGGCTCCTCCAAAGGTATTTTCCTGACGCATTCCTCGACTTGGAATGTTCCCGTGTTTTGGAAACCGCTCGGATGTTGAAGTGTTTGCTTTCGAGAGAAAAATCTTGAGCTGACACAGAACGGGAGCTGCTTTTTGTTACAATGGGACTTGTAAATAAATGCTCAGCACTAAATCAAAGAGGGGAATTGTTCACGCGCCAGTATGGGGCACACATACCTACTGTGGCTTGCGTTCTAATTAAAACTGACTGTGACAAAGGGCATTCGTTAACTTTGATTTCATAGTTCCACCACATGTTTTTCTTTTACTTGCTACCGTTTATGTACTGAAATGTGTAAACGTTAAATATTGTTACCAAACGACAGGTTTGGCCTTTCCCAGGTCCTGTGGCTTGCGAGGCGATCGCGCTATGCATTACCCTACAAGGTGGTCTGTGCGTACAGTGGAGACCAGCCACAGGGAGCCCAGTCCCATGGCAATAGTTGGCGTATGCAAGACGCAGTTAATAAAGACCAACGTATTTGGCTGTACAAAAGCCGGCTCGTATCTTTTGTGGCGTTATAATAACTAGTCGGCAGCATGTGATTAGCGGAGCCTGACTCCCCAATTTATATTATTGAAATGTGAGCGTTCGCTAGATCGTGTGGTGATTCCACCTCAAATTATTCCCTCTCCTAACATGTAGCCCGTTTGGATGATGCTCTGTTTGCTCCTTTTTTAAAAAATAAAAAAAATCCAATGAAGTCAGGAGTGATCGAGAGGATTCGAGGTGCATTTGTGCCGTGAACGCAGGGTTTAACTTTGCAGACAGATCATTTGGTTTCCGCTTAAATCGCCATCTAAATTTTAATAGTGCAGTGTGAAATGCAGACACTGGGAATTTGCTCCATATCCCTGAACTCAGGGAAAAATCATGCCATTGTCTGCAAAATTGCTTTGTCTAAGGTGAAGAGCAAGTACAAAAACACACACATCTAAACTGCCTTGATTGGCCTGATTCAAGCGGTTCCATCAATGAAGCAACTTAACGGCTGCCGCGTTTCGCCCACAAGTATGCACAGTCGATTCACTTTACAGTATATTCTGTGAAGCGCTTTGAGACGTCCAGAAGACGTGAAAAGCATGATATCAAATGCAAGGATTATTATGATTATTAGTATTATTATCGTCGCTGCGTTGTCAGAAACGCCCGCGTTCAGATGAGACGTTGACTTGAGAGGACGTCCCAAGTCGCTGAGCAGTTAGGTTGGGACCATTTTGTAAAGAGAAGGTAGTTTTTCCTGGAGCCTCAAGCCGCCAGGCAAAATTGGTTACTCACTTGCAGGAAGTTTGTGGGACGTTGTTTTGTTCTGGTAGCGTCCTCCGCCTTATACGCTTGTCTACACACACGGTCATTGAATACGGTCGTACACTTTTACAATGGACACTGTGAAGCTGTGTGATATTTGATGAGGCATTGTATCAAACGCAAGGATTATTATCACCAGGCCTGAATATCGACTCGAGATATTCCCACCGGTGAAATGTAACCCTAGTATAAGCGCAGTTTTCTGTGGTGTGGCAAAAACACAGCCAAGTCTTTTGAGTTGTAAAGGAAATCATTTCATCGTGTAGCGGTATTTCACTCCCCAAAGTTTTATACGAACCTTAAAACAATTCCAGCCAGCCCAGTGATTTACTCGAGACTCTGTAAAAATCCCATTAAATGTGGATTTAGAAGGAAAAAAAACCTGTTTCAAATAGAAAAAACAGGATTGAACCTTCCTTCCCTTCACCCAGTTGATTGCGAGGAATTGGACAGTTGTTGTAAACCAGATGCCAATTGTGTTTTGCTGTCCCTTGGGCTCTAATAATAGTTATTCTATTGTCTCATCCAGCACAAAATAAGGAAAAGGAAAATCATGCGGCTGAACTCGTTGCTGAGTGATTGAGTTGAGGAAGAGGTGGTTCACAAGCCTTGCAAAGGCTAAACTCACGTGAGACAGACCAATTCTGCGCCGTCTCTCTCTCTCTTTTTTTTATTTCTCGTTGGAGGGTTGGAATCCAATCAATGTGAGCGGCTGCGGATTGGTAACCAGAGCCCGATATACCGTGTCCCAAAGCCAAATGCTGTAATCATTACCGGGAACTTTGGCCGAGATAGTGACACAAGGTCCGTCCACCAAAGGCGTTTGATTGTAAAACAGCCGTGGCTCGTCACTCTGTCGCGTTCCACAAAGTGTTTTTACTGAACCGTTGCCTCGTGATCGCAGAGAGATGGAATGGTCCGCTGCAAGTTGCCGTCGTGTATTTATCTCGGTCTCCCAACACAACTTGTTGCAAACAAGTTAGATTTACGCGGCACCTTTCGTGGCCGGAGGACGTCCCGAGGCACTGGACAGTCGGTAGTTTGCCCCAGAGCGGAGGGGGGGGGGGAGAGATCGGATTCAGGAGAAGGTGGGGGTGGGGGTGGGTGTGAGGGGGTGGGGGGGGGGGGCGAGGGAGGTGGAGATGGGGAAAACGACTCGAGGCGAGGTCGAGGATGGCCAGGACTTGAAAAGGCCCACAATTACACAGTCAATTCACTTTACAGTCTATTCTGTGAAGCGCTTCGAGAGGTCGGTAAGATGCGAAAAGCCGCGATATCAAATGCGAGTATTATTATTATTATTTTTGAATGATTATTACAGTAATGTGTAAGGAAAGGGCGAGACAAGCTCTCTGAACGTGGCACCATAACCACCGCAGCCTCCAGAGGCTTTACTGTGCACTTTACTCCTGACTGTATTGGTCGAGAGGGAGAGAGAGAGAGACGGCAAGTAAATGTAAAAAAAAAACTGAAAGCGCCCGGCTCTAGTTTAGACTTTCATCGCAAAGTGAGTTTCCTTTGGAGGGTGGTGGAGCCGATGGCGTTTACTGTTTAGGATGAAGTAGGAGCTGAATCTCTCAGTGGTTTGGCTTTGATTTGCTGGCACAATATCCGCGCAGTGAGGTAAACAGCAGCCATTGTTCTAAAAAAGACTTTTTACTAAAAAGTCATTACACCCACACAAAACCCATTCCAAACCATATCAGCCATCAGCCTCAGTCAAGGACTTCCAATCCACATTGACCTTTCCTTAAATTGTTTGAGGAAAACTGAAGAATTTCCATTCTCCCCCACCGCCACCTGCCCTCCAACCCAAATATTGCCAGTATTGTTACCTCTCAATTAATTGCGGTTTTCAAAGGTTTGTAAATCTCGCCATCCTTGGCTTTTTTCTCTCCAGTGTTTCTTTTTAATGGATCTGCTCCGAGAGAGAGAGAGAGAGAGAGAGGGGAGGGAGAGAGAGAGAGAAGGGGGTCTGTGTGATTGTATTGTGAAGCATACTTTCTGCCTTTCAGCTATTTCACGGACACGCTCCGTCCTTGCTCAGAACCAGTGTTGGGCCTAAAATTGTTTCAGCGGAAAAGGTTTCAAGTTCCATTAGCATTTTATCATCAACGGGTTGGGTCTCGGATGACCTCTGGGCTGTCGTGCTGCTGCTGCTGCTGCTGTTGTTGTTGTTGTTGTTGTTGTTGTGTTATCAATGCAGAACCGAACTTGTGAGATTCTATACCGAAGGCAGATTAAAATAATAATAATAATAATAATAATAATCCTCGCATTTGATATGGCGTTTTTTTCACATCTTATCGACCGTTGTCTCAAAGCCGCTTCACAGAATGTACCGTAAAGCGAATTGCCTGCGTACATTTTGCGGGCGAAACGCGGCAGCCTATTCGCGTACACAGCAGCGGCGTCCCCCCCCCCCCCCCCCCCCCCCCCCCCACAAAACGGTCGTGGGTTGAGCTGACCAATTTGTCATTTGTTTTGGAGAGATTATTACCGCCAGAGAGAGTGATCCACCAATCGACTGACAACCGGGTTCCCTAATCACTGCTGGGTAAACAGAGGCGAGCGTGTGGAGTAAGGAATCTTGCCCTTTGGTTTGGTTTGTTTGTTGGTCGTATCTCGAGAGTGCTTTTTTCAACAGGGGGAAGGAACTGAGGTCTGTGTGCGCATGCGCCTGCAATATTTAAATACCTGTACTGTACTATCCTATGTTGTATTATTTCCTGACGTGAGGCAGAATCCTATTAGCTTGGTCATTAGCACTTCAATGCTGACATTAATTGCAATCCATGCATCAGTGTACTGAAAGCATTTTCCATTAGGCAGTTTGATTGAGAGCATTGTTGTCTGCACATGTAATTTTGCAATTGGCTGCCTGTCTACTGGCAGGTGAGAAAATCATGCAACAACATTCCACCGGGGAGTGTTCAGTGTAAACAGGACTGTTTACGGGGCGGCCGGTTTTATTCTCACCCCAAAAACACGCACAGTCAGATCGGGCCACATGTCCCACAGCCAGGCTGGTCGTATTGTACCGGAAGCCAAGGAAACCCGTTGTTTGCGGGCCAGCGCTGAGCGCAATCAGCTGCCGCGCGCCTTGGGACGTCCTCCCGACGTGGAAGGCGTTATCTTCACAAGTGTCATTTTATTGGTGCTGTTGCTGTTGCTGCTGTTGCCGCGTTTCGCCCACAAAAATACAGTCGATTCACTTCACGGTACATTCCGTGAAGACGCTTTGAGAAGTCACGAAGACGCGATAAATTCTAACAGTCAACCCCCCCCCCCTCCCCGCCCCCCTCTCCTCTGCCTGGCTCGGCATCGCTCTCTGACACTGCTCAGCGCTCAGAGACACTGTCTGGCGTGGAGGACGCTGTATAAACCCCAGTTGTTGTGGTAGATGTATTATTTAGCAATGCCTCAAATTGAACAGGAGTCTGCATAGACGAGATCAATCTTCCTTTCGACAGGAATTGAGGCGGCATGAAATGGCTTCAATTATTTTTCGATAGATTTGTCAATTGCCTTTCACAAATGGCATAATTAAATAGAGGGCGGGGAAAGTGCGATCGCGGCGAAGGAAAGCCATCGCAAAATAATTATGAAGTGACTGAATAATAATAATAATAATCCTTGCATTTGATACAGCGGCTTTTCACATCTTATCGACGTCTCAAATATACCGTAAAGTGAATTGACTGTATATTTGTAGACGAAATGCGGCAGCCAATTGCGCACAGCAGCGTTCCCCCCACAGACAGTCGTGGGTTGAAATTAACAATTTTTATTATTGTGTTTTTTTTGGACGAATCATTATTATGTGTGTGTGTGTGTGTGTGTGGATAAAGGAAACTTGCCCAAGATTTCGCCCTGATCTGCCTGGATTCGAGCCGAGGCCTCACGCTCGAAAGGCGAGTGCTCTAACCACTGAGCTGCAGGAATAATCTCTGTGACTGCAAGGGAAATATAGTATTCTCTCAGGGGTTTACGTACTGTGTTTTACACATTACTTGAAAAGTCGCTTTGTGAAATAAAACATAAAGATAATTTGGTCAATCGATCCACGAATGTTTGTGTTCTGTGGGGACGCTGCTGTGCCCAATCGGCTGCCGCGTTTCGCCCGGGAAGTAACCAGTCACCACCAGTCACTTTTACAGTGTGATCTGTGAAGCGCTTTGAGAGGTCTTGAAGACACGGTAAGAGGGCTGTATCAAATCAAGAATCATTAAGTCTTATTACTATTATCATGCACACACTCCAGCAGTTGCGGTGAGCCCAGTAATATATAGCTGATCCTGTTAAATTTCTTACGCGATGAACAAAATAGAATACCGGCTTCTCTCGAAAAAGATTAAAATTCTCCGGGCAAGTCAGTCCCAACAGACCACCCAGAAAGTTTGAAACTAAAATTGATTTAGATTCTGAAATCCGCTGCCCAGGAGGGAATTTTGATTTCAAAGCAGGGAGAAGTACAGAGGAATTCTACCCAGGTTTAGCACTGATCTGGTGTGAACTGTATTTAACCAGGACAAATTCCCCCCCCTCCCCCCCCCCCCTTGCAAATTAGCATCTCAAAAGAGTTGCACAGTTTACAAATTCAGGGAAGTGGCATATAACATTCATGCGAGCGAGAGGAGCCAGGTTTGATTCCCGGATAGGGGGACACACACACACACACCACACACCACACACACACACACACACACCACATACACCCCACCCACACACACCACGGTTTACTTAGCAGTAATAATAATAATAATCCTATTTGATATAGACGTCTACTTGACGTCTCAAAGCGCTTCACAGAATATGCTGTCAAGTGAATTGACTGTGATATTTGTGGGCGAAAACACGGCAGCCGATTGCGCACAGCAGCGTCCCCCACACACAGTTGTGGATTGAGATGACTGATTTTTTTTTGAGGGATTATTATCAGGTGTATATGTGTGTGTGTGTGTGTGTGTGTATGCGGAATACAGAAACTTGCCCAAAGGTTTGGCCCTGACCTGACCTGACCTGGAATTGAGCCCAGGTCTCTTGCTTACAAGGCAAGAGCGCTCTAACCTACTGTCCTACTGAGGGCAGTTGAAAGCAAACAGGGAAGACAGAAACATTTCTTATTTTAAATTGCTCTTGACTTGACGATATTGGCTCTTCTAGAATATTGCACAGCAAGTGCTCATTGAGCCTCTTCAGCTCGCAACAAATCAGTGGCTGTATGATCTGTTTATAAGTCATTTGAGATTGAATTCACAGCAGTCTCTCACCTACTATTCCCTGTGATGCAGACCTCCTACCAATAACCTTCCTGGAGACTTGGGAGGTGGGGGGGGGGA